>JAHRHZ010000077.1:7203420-7228384 GCA_024137785.1 Ginglymostoma cirratum | reverse complement strand
TAGGCCCGAAACGTCAAGTTTTCCTGCTCCTATGATGCTGCTTGACCTGCTGTGTTCATCCAGCCCCATGCTTGTTATCTCTCATTGTTCATCTGGGATTCAGTTTTATCAGCAAGCATAAATATGAATGGGATTTTGTGTGGGTTAGGACTCTGACATCTAGGATTGCGACAAGTAACTCAGCACCTGACTTCCCAAAGCCTGTCCACCATCTGCAAAGTATAGATTAGGAGTGTGATGGAATACTCCCCACTTGCCCGGATGAGTGCAGCTCCAACAACGCTCAAGAAACTTGACACCATCCAGGACAAACCAACCCGCTTGATTGGCGCCACATCCACGAGCATCCACACTCTCCACCATCGACAATCAGCAGCAGCAGTGTGTACTATCTACAAGTTGCTCTGCAGAAATTCACCAGACATCCTTAGACAGCACCTTCCAAACCCATGAACACTTCCATCCAGAAGGACAAGAGCAGCATATACATGAGAACACCACCACCTTCAAGTTCCCATCCAACGCACTCACCATCCTGGCTTGGAAATATACCACTGTTCTTTCAATGTCACTGAGTCAAAATCTTGGAATTCCGTCCCGAATGGGATTAATTGGTAAACCCAGTGAATGTGGACTGCAGTGGTTCAAGAAGACAGCTTGCCACCACCTTCTCAAGGGCAGTTAAGGACGGGCAATGTATACTGGCCGGGCAGTGAAGCTCACGGCCCAGAAATGAAAAAATTTTAGAAAAGAGTAACATCTTAAATGGAGGATTTTAAATATTAATTTTTCTAAAGGCTGAGCATGATTTGAGCAGTAAAAGTAAATTAAGTAAGTTTGGAGAGTAAAGGGAGGTTGAGATGGGCCATAGTTTGCAATTCTGGAGGGGTTGAGTGTCTATTTTCACTTGACAGAGAACTGTTAATGATGATAAATAAGATGGGACCCAGGAAGGTTGGCAGTCTTAGAATCATAGACTCCCTGCAGTGTGGAAGCAGGCCATTTGGCCCATCGAGTACATACTGACCCTCTGAACAGCATACTGCGTAGACCCATCCCCACCCCACCCCCTACCATAACCCAGCATTTCCGGGTCTAGGCCTGAAACGTCAGCTTTCCTGCTCCTCTGATGCTGCTTGACCTGCTGTGTTCATCCAGTTCTGCACCTTGTTATTTCCCATGACTAATCCACCTAGGCTGCACATCCCTGGACACTATGGGCAATTTAGCATGGGCAGTGCACCGAGTCTTGGATGGAGATAAAGCCGAGGGAGCAGGAGGTGGATGAGCTAAAAGAGGAGATGAGGAGATTTTGCGAGATAAATGAGAGAAAGATGTGCGTTGAAGCCTGCTGTTTGGGCTGAATGCAGGCGATGTGGTCCAGTTGCTTTTCAGCTGGAGTTCTATGTTACCGCCATTGACCAATTTCACTGCCATTTGTGACCAAAGAAAATATCACTGTGTATTTTTTTTGAAAGAATATCATTACATTTTAAACATTAGTGTAGCTCAATTTCTTTTTTGTTTCAGTTGCTTTCGAAAGACAGGTTCGCTTAATAACACCATGTAATCATTGTTTTATTTTAGCATAACATAAAAAGGATGATGATCGTTTGTCATTTCACATTATTGTGACCTAAAACTCACAACTGAAACCCTCTGTGCTGTTTTGCATTCCCAGATGATTTTACAGTTAATCATTCTCTCAGTTCCCATAGCAACCAGTAGTCATGTACCAAATAAAGTCTGGGTGAGCATTGCTGCATTCATTGAAATTCAAGCACAGGAGGTAACGAGAATTGTTTCTGTATCTGTAGCCCTATCTGTGTTTGCCTCTTCAGTTTTCATGTAAATAAATATGATTTTCCTGTATGCACAAGGTACTGAAAATCAAAATGCAGTGTTATTCCAGTGATTAGAAAATATTCTGAACTTTCCATGCGTATTCACATTAGAGAAGAGCAGAAAAAAACGTTTGCCAATTCAAATACAGTAATACAGCATTTAGTCCATTCAATAAATAGCCAGGTGGTGGACCATTCATGAATTTTTTTAAGGCAGAATACCCCTTTGTGTTTTTAGCCCATGCAAAATTGGAAAATCTCACAGATGGATTGCAGTCTTTCAAAGTCCTCTTTTCAATATAGCAATACTAACTTAATTGAAAGGCAATTTCTGAGAAATTGTCCATCTGTTGTATTTTATATTTTTAGTGCACTTTACTTGAAGTAATCTCTGATTTACAAGTAGCTATGATGGGTTCCCTTCAGTTTGAAAGTATCCAACTCAATGGGCAATCGATACAGAGACAACCATGAAGAAAAATTGAGTGTAAAGCATTTACATCTGTTCATGGCTCATAGTAGTGGAGATTAACCATAGATGTTTAGTTTTTCAGTTGAGAATTATTAGGTAACTGAATATGACCTAAAATGAATAGACTTTTTAAAAACAAAAATAAACATTGATTTTTTTAAAGTCTTTTGGAAATAAATAAGTTGACAATGTAGAATATAATGTGCAAAGAATTCAGGTGCTAGCAGTATTCGAATAGGATTATCGCACTGTAGTAATCTGAAGCTAAATGCTTTGGTATCGTTTTTTATTATAGGGAGATCAAGTGTGGTCTAACCAAGGTTCTGCACAAGGTTGACCTAATTTCTCCATCATGCAAGCTTTGTTGGGGGACTTGTCGGTGCAGCCTTTTTCGAAACTTCTCACAGTAAAGCTGCATTTACTCACTGAGCTGTGCTCCAAACTGGATCGTATTACGAACGTCATTAATTTGATTTGATTTATTGTTGTCACATATACCTAGATACATTAAAAAGTGTTTTATATGCCCTACAGGCAGATCGTACCATAATTCATTGTAGCTACATGCACATCAGAGATTACTTCAATTAAAGTGCATCAGAGAGTGCAGAATATGGTGTTACAGCCGCAGAGAAGGTGCAGAGAGAGAGAGAGAGAGAGATCAGAATGAACTCTTGAGACATCCGTTCAGAAGTCTGATTACAGTGGGGAGGAATCTGTTCGTACGTGTATTCAAAGTTTTATATCATACGCGCAATGAAAGAGAGTATAACTGGGGTGGGAGAGGTCTTTGATCATGTTGTTTGCCTTCCTGAGGCAACGGGAAGTATAGGCAGCATCAGTGGATGGAAGGCTGGTTTGCGCAAGGTAAAATGAGGAGGTGGAAGTGCCCTTACGGGATGGTTGCTTTGACAAAGCTCACGAGCTTTTCTCTTGTTTGACTGTCTCAGGTCTCAACTTTCCTCTCTGAATTTGAAGTCAGAAAAGCTGCATTGTGACTGCTGTAAGGCCACAATCTCTAAAGCGTTCTAAAGTACATTTCCTGGAGGGCCGAAGTGGGAACCACTCCTGTGCTTTGATTTGTTTCAGAAGCTTTGCCCCTCCTAAGCCAGGAATTGTGAGTGCCATGTGTCTCCTGACTGTGTGTCATTGAACCCCATGTTGAAAATGTTTTGTCCACCCACAATGCATTTTACAGTAAAAAGTGCCCCAAGCTTTTAATTTTTTTGCACCAGCTGTTATCTGGTTTACAAAATGGTGTATACCCAATCACTGACAAATCACATGCCTGATGCTCATAATAGGTGTAATCAGCAGGACACAGAATGGTGGTGGGCCATCACACAACTCACTGGAGGAGGAGGCTTCACAAATATCTCCATCCTCAATGATGGAAGAACCCAACACATCAGTGTGAAAAATAAGGCTGAAGCATTCACAGCAATCTTTAGCCGGAAGTGCCGAGTGGATGATCCATCTCGGCCTCCTCCAGTGGTCCCCAGCATTACAGACACCAGTCTTCAGCCAATTCAGTTCACTCCATGTAATTCCAAGAAATGGTTGAAGGCACTGGATACTGCAAAGGCTATGGCCCCTCTCAACTTTGTAGCAATAGTGCTGAAGACATGCTCTAGAACTTGCCGCACTCTGAGCAAAACTGATAGCTGCTACATCTCTGGCATCTACCAACAATGTGGAGAATTGCCTAGCTATGTCTGTTTCATAAAAAGCAGGTCAAATTCAATCCAACCATTTACTGCCCCATCAGTCTACCCTCAATCATCAGTAATGTGATGGAAGGTGTCATCAACAGTGCTATCAAGCAGCACCAGCTCAGTGACGTCCGGTTTGCGTTCCACCAGGGCCACTCAGCTCCTGATCTCATTACTGTCTTGGTTCAAACATGGACAAAAGAGCTGACTTCAAGAGGTGAGGTGAGAGTGACAGCCCTTGACATCAAGGCTGCATTAAACCAAGTGTGGTATCGAGGAGCCCCAGCAAAACTGGAATCAATGGCTATTGTCGGGGGGGATGTTGTTGCAAGCATTCTGCTGGTTGGAGTCATACCTGACACATGGAAAGATGGTTGTGGTTGTTGAAGGTCAGTCATCTCATCTCCAGGACATCTCTGCAGGAGTTGCTCAGGGAATCCTCAGGCTCAACCATCTTCAGCTGCTTCATCAACCACCTTCCCTCCATCATAAGGTCAGAAGGAGGGATGTTTGCTGATGATTGCACAGTGTTCAGCACCATCTGTATCCTCAGACACTGAAGCAATCCACGTTCAAATGCAACAAGATGTGGACAATACCCAAGCTTGGGCTGACAAGTGGCAATTCACACTGACACCGCACAATTGCCAGGCAATAACCATTTTTAATAAGTGACAATCTAACCACTGCCCCTTGACATTCAGTGGTGTGACCATCACTGAATCCACCACTGTCAACATCCTGGGGGTTACCATTGACCAGAAACAACTGGACTTGCTGCATAAACACAATAGATATAACTGCAGGTCAGAGGTTAGGAATACCAGGGCAAGTAAGTCATCTCCTGACTCCCTAAAGCCTGTCCACCATTTACACGGCACAAGTCAGGAGTGTGATGGAATACTCCCCACCTACCTGCAATGGGTGCAAATCTAACTACACTCAAGAAGCTTGACACCATCCAGGGCAAAGCAGCTGCTGAATTGGCACCACATCCACAAACATTCGGTTACTCCATCACTGACAATCAGTAGCAACAGTGTGTATTATCTGCAAGATGCACTGCAGAAATTCACCAAAGAATCTTGGACAGCACCTTCCAAACCCATGACCACTACCATCCAGAAGGATAGGGCAGTGGACGCATGGAAATGCCACCAGCTGAACGTTCGTTTCCACGGCACCCATCATCCTGACATGGAAATATATCATTGATCCTTCACTGTTGCTGTGTCAAAATCCTGGAATTCCCTCCCTAATAACATTGTGGGTCAACCTGCAGCCCATGGACTGCAACTGTTCAAGAAGGCAGCTCACCACCATCTTCTGAAGGGCGACTAGGGACAGGCAATTGCCCAGCCAGCAACACCCATGTCCCCGGGTGAATAAACAAAAAGGTCTGGCTTTGAACTGTCAAAATTTCTAGCATATATGAAAGATATTTGGCTCTTAGAAGAATTTTTTAATAACTTTTGCCCAAAAGGACCTGAAATCAGTGGACCAACCAGCTTGCATGACTGAAGCTTCCACTGAGAGGCCCAAACTATTTCAGATCTCGCTAAAGACAATGTTGTTGTCACTGGTGCTATTATTTCTGTCTCGGTGTTAGATCAGTTATTTGCCTATATGAATTTCCTAGCCCTAAATCAAAGCAAGTTGTTTTCCAGAAACATATTGATCTAGAATGTGCTAGTGTTTGTTCCCATTTTTCCTACAGAGTTCATTTAATCCCAGACTGCTTTGGGTTTATTTCAGTTGCTAAATGTGTATTACCTTGTTTTTCTTGAATATTTCTCTGCACTGTCTATCTCTCTGTATTTCAGTCACAGTTTGATGTCTTGTAATGTGCACCCAGAACTGTAGCATTACTTTTTTTTAGCATAATTCAGTCTAGATGGAGTTTATATTTTTTCAGTCCCTGTAACATTTTTATGTCCAAGCACAGTGACAAAATCATTGACTAACAATGTCACCCCCTCTGCTTTTTCGCTAAGATTTCTTCTGAAAGTGTTAAGACTAGGAATACAAGACTCCTTGAACCCTATCTTCAGTAGTTATGTGTCACATCACTCAGTAGGTGTTAATGTTTTTAACTCAGCTATTTTGTTATGATCAACTTGTACGTTCAATCGTGACTCCAGTTTCTGTTGAAAAATGGGAATACTTGGTCCTGACTTCAAAACATTGACCCCATGAGAAGTGACTCATTTTCTTTTAACCAGCGTCATTGACAAAATCCCCATTTGTTATTACAAAGGTCTCGGGCTGAGGAAACAAAATGTAACATCTCCAAGTTTGCAATACCTAGTCGGGTGGGAGGGTGAACTGTGACGGGGATGCAGAGATTGTTCAGCATGATCTGGACAGGTTGGGTGAGTGGGCAAATCAATGGCAGATGCAGTGTAATTCAGATAAATATGAGGTTATTCACTTCAGAAGCAAAAACAAAAAGGCAGATTACTGCCTGAACGGCTGTAAGTTGGGAGAGGGGAGTGTGCAGCAGGACCTGAGAGTCCTTGTGTACCAGTCGCTGAAGGTAAGCATGCAGGTGCAGCAGGCGGTAAAGAAGGCAAATAGTATGTTGGCCTTCATTGCAAAAGGTTTTGAGTACAGGAGCAGGGAATGTGTTGTTGCAATTGTACTTGGCCTTGATGAGACCACACCTGGAATACTGTGTGCAATTTTGGTCTCCTTTTCTGAGGAAGGATACTCTTGCTCTCGAGGGAGTACAGTGAAGATTTACCAGGCTGATTCCAGGGATGGGAGTCTGATGTATGAGGAGAGATTGACTAGTTTGGGATTGTTTTTGCTAGAGTTTGGACTATTGAGGGGAGAATCTCAGAGACTTAGGAAATTCTAACAGGACTGGACAAGGTAGATGCAGGGAAGATGTTCCCAATGGTGGGTGTGTCCAGAACCAGGGGTCACAGTCTGAGGATTCAGGACAGACCATTTAAGACAGAGATGAGGAGACATTTCTTCACCCAGAGAGTGGTGAGCCCATGGAATTCATTACCACAGGAAGTAGTTGATGCCAAAACATTTCTTGTGTTCGAGAGGCAGCTAGATCTAGCACTTAGCTCGAATGGATCAAAGGTTACAGGGAGAAAGCAGGATTAGGCTATTGAGTTGGACAATCAGCCATGATAGTGATGAATGGTGGAACAAGCTTGAAGGGCTGAATGGCCTCTTCCTGCCCCTATCTTCTATGTTTCCATGCTTCCTTAACTATAACTGAGTGGCTTCCTTTGACGTTTCAGAGGACAGCTAAGAGTCATCCATGTTGCTGTGGATCTGGAGTCACAAATTAGCCACAGTCAGTAAAGGATTGTAGATTTACTTCCCTAAAGAACATCGGTGAATCAAATGCCTTTTTAAAAATTCAGTCGTGGGATGTGGGCATCGCTGGCTGGGCCAGCATTTACTGCCTTTCCCTAATTGCCTCTTGACTGGGTTGGCTTGCTTGGGCCGTTTTAGAGGCATCTTAGGAGTACACCATATTGTTGTGGGTCTGGAGTCACACGTGGGTCAGACCAGGTATGCCACATTTTGTTGCTGAAATTTCATTAGTGATCTAAGTAGGTTCTTGCAACAATCACTAGCGGCTATAAGGTCACCATTGGGCAGCTTTTAATTCCAAATTTTCATTGATTCATATTTCACCATCTGCCAGGATGGGATTTGTACCCATGTCCACAGAATAGAGCACTACCTGGATCTCTGGGTCACTAATCCAGTGACCACACTGTTACAGCATTGTCTCACCTGTCTGGAATCTTATGGTTTAATTACTAATGTTAGTTTTTTTCAAAAATTCCAGTTTTATTTCAGTAATCGAATTTAAGTTCAATTGCTATGTTGGGATTTAAATTGGTATCTTTTGGGTCATTCGTCCAGCTACTAGGATGGCTAATTCAGTAAAATAATCACTATTTTCCCTTATCCCCAAAAATATTGCATTGACAAATTGCTTGTGGTTGATGATTTTGTTAGAATTTTCAAAGTGCAAACAGTATAAAGCCGTTCAGGAAGTCACTCCACAGTGCCACCTACTTAGCAGTGTCTGAAATCACACGGTACTAGCCAGTTGTTGCCTCGGGATGTGAAATTTTAATTTACTTCAGCAGTTTCAGTATTAAGTGTTGGCATAGAAACATTGCGCAGAAAGTCCTGATAACAGGAAGTTGGACAGGAAAAATGCATATACATAATATTTTCTAATGAACACATAAATCAAAGGGTTTTTTGGCATTGTCATGTTCTTGAGATAGTAACTAGATTCTATGCGGCATAATACAAGAGGGAGAATTAAATCTGGTGAATGTTTTAATTGACTTGAACATGAATGTTACATTTTGCATTTTTAAATTGATGTATTATATTCCATTTTTGTATTAGTTTGACATGTACAATGGAGAATATGCAATTTTATCCACATTTCAGCTTATGAAATGATCATGAAAGCCCACAGAATAAAATTCAATATGTATCAAATGTGACCATGAAAACTTTGAAATACCCTTCTGCTCCTTCTTTCATATGTGGATATATTTTCTGTTTTGCAACTGCCCTCAAATGCTACAAGTGCAGAATGGAGAATGTAGCTTCCTGAACAATCTTTCACTATACATTCCTTATTCCCGTTTCACGTATTTGAGATAATACAATGTGACTTAAGTTACTTATTGGTTATCTCCACATGGAAGAAGCCTTTTAAGTCTGCGCGACTGTTAATGTGATGTTGTGAACTGTAAAAGCCTATTTTATTATAATATTTGAAAAGCTGATATGAGAACCAAACCAGTGCAAAGTGCTAAAAAAGATGGAAAACGATTTGAAATTTGCTCGCAATGATGGAATAATTTGGCAATCATGACTAGTTTGGACTGGGCAGACGGTGGAATGTGCAGCCAGATGGGGAGGTAATAACAAGGTTCAGGATGTCTGCATCTGCAACCAAAGCCATGTTGTCAAAGCAGCAATTCACAAACAGGATGTGAATTTCAAATGCCATATCCAATTGCATTGGAACGTAGCATCAGGAGAGGCTATTCAGTCCATTGAGCCTACTCCAACATTCAGTGCCACCATGGCTGATCAATACTCCAAAACCTTTTACTCACCTTATCCTCATAACCCTCTATGCCACAGTTAATCAGAAATCCATCACTCTCCCGCTTAAACATACTCAAAGACTGAGCCTCCACAGCCCTCTGTGATAGAGAATTCCAAAGGTTCAGAATCATCTGAGTAAATACATTTCTCCTCATCTCAGAGCCAAGTGGAAGCTGCACCCCACCCCTTTAATTTTTCAATTGTGCTCCTTAGCTTTAGACTCCCCAAAGAGAGTGACTGTCTTATCTGCAAAATGTCATGGCTATCCCTTTAAACATATTGTAACTTCCAATGTGATCAATGAGATTCTTCAAAACTCAGGAGAATGTAAGCCCAATTTTCCTAATCTCCCTTTGTAGAACAATCCTGTCAAATCTTCATTCGACTCCCCCGATGACAGTAACATTTTTGCTGAGACTAAGAACTGCACTTAGTACTCCAGGTGCAGCCGAACCAATTCTCCATTAATTAATTCTCCATGTGCGTTTTCTGAAGAAGGGTCTAGGCCCGAAACGTCAGCCTTCCTGATGCTGCTTGGCCTGCTGTGTTCATCCAGCTCTACACCTTGTTATCTCAGGCAGGTTAGTTTGATTGGTCATGCTAAATTGCCCATTGTGTTCAAGGTTGTGTAGTTTAGGTGCATTAGCCATGTGAATTACAGGGATAAGGTGGTGTGGTGAGTCTGGGTGGGATGCCTATCAGAGAGTCAGTGTGGATGTGTTGTGCTGAATGGCCTGTTTCCACATGGTGGAGACGCTAGGGCTCTCTATGAACTCTGCACATCTGTTTCTTCCCAAAGTGGATAGCCTCAATTTCAGTTGATGTGTAGGGGAGGCAGAAGAATTGTGATGGGTTTAATGTTATTGGTGCAAAATATCTGAGATTGAACAGTTAGTGCCAGGGTTCAAGACTGGGATAAAATTGTTTTATTGGCAGCAGAGAGTCAGCTTGGAGCATTGTTGAACCTTTGTTCTGGTTTGGAGACAGTTATGGAGAGGAAGCACTTACGTTCCATTTTTTTTCTCTTCACAGTGTCAGTTAGTTCCTCAGATTAAAAATGGATTTAAAGTAGGCATGAGATTGGAAGGCATCGACCCACGGCACCCCTCCATGTTCTGTGTGTTGTCAGTGGCAGAGGTAAGATTTGATGAGCGTGAGTAACTTGTGGTTAAATATAACAGCAGCTGTATTTGCATTGATTTTTAACATGGGCATCTCTGTAAGAAAAACAGAAAATGTTGGGAAAAATTCAGGTTAGGCTGTATCTGTTGAGGGGGAAAAAGGGTTCAGTTTCAGGTCTGTGATGAAGGGCTAAGGACCTAAAATTTCCACTTATTTTTCTTTCTGGATATTTCTAGAATTTTCTATTTTTACTTTAGATTCCCTGCATCCAGAGTTTGTATTGATTTTTTTCTTGTGTGCTTAGGCTTGCCGTTGACATCTTCATATTCGATCTCCTTACTTGATTCAGGATATAATAGCATTAGAAGCAATCAAAGAAGCTCGACTGAACTGATTTCTACGGTGTAGAGGTTATCTTATGATGAAAAATTGGACAGACTGGGCCTGTACTTATTGGAGTCGACAAGAACGAGAGGTGATCTTATTGAAGCAGATAGATGCTGTGACGAATTGACAGGGTCAAAACTGAAAGGATATATCCCTTTATCGGAGAGACTACAACTAGGGGAGACCGTTTAAAAATAGGGTGCTCCCATCTAAAATAGAGATGAGGGTTTTTTTAATTTCTGAGGGTCTTGGTTTATGAAGTTCTCTTCCACAGAGAGCTGTGGAGACAAGGTTATTGAATATTTTTTAGTCTAGATTAGGAAGATTCTTGATTGACCAGGGATTCAGAGTGTGTTGGAGGTAGACAGGAGAGTGTAGTTGAGGCTAAAATCAGATGAGTTACTGTAATGAATGGTGATGCAGGCTCAAAGGGTCAAATGATCCACTACTCATAACTCATGTGTTTATATCTGTCTAGCATGACTCCCATGGAGACCATGAGACTGCATGGTTTAGCAGGGAACAGAGGAGGTTTACGAGGTTGATTCCGGGATTGCAAGGGTTATCTCATGAGTAGAAATTGAGTAGACTGGGACTATACTCATTGGAATTTAGAAAAATGATGGAGGACCTTACAGAAATGCATAAAAAATTATGAAGGGAATAGATAATATAAAAGCAGGAGGGTTATTTCCACTGGTGGGTGAAAGTATAACTAGGGGGCATACCAGCAAAATAAGCAGATTTAGGACTGAATTGAGGATGAACATCTTCACCCAAAGGGTTATGAATCTGTGGAATTCCCTGCCCAGTGAAGTAGTTGAGGCTTCCTCGTTGAATGTTTTTAAGGCAAAGGCAGATTTCTGAACAGTAAAAGAATTAAGGGTTACGGTGAGCTGTCGGATAAATGGATCCTCGAAAAGATGAGCCATGATCTTTTTGAATGGCAGAGCAAGCTTGATGGGCCAGCTGGCCTACTCCTGATCCTATTTCTTATGTCCTTAAGCTTGTTATTTACGCATGAAAAGACCAACTGATGCCGAACACCGTAAACTCCAGTCACTATCTGACATGAAATCTGTGCAACAATAGGCTTAATGGACAAATGGCAGCCTCCTTCCAAAAGAATCTGTATGTATCTAATATGCATTTTCATATAAGGATTTAACTAATCATTTGGTAGAGTGTTTGAAGGAAAATCAGGTGGGGAAAAGCTCTGTATTGCACCCCTCCAGATTTTCTCTCATTCAAGCTCCATGTCATCTTCTCAGCTTATTATTTAACTCCCAGCCTAATAAGTGGAATATCTACCCCAGTTATTAGCCAGTTTTATTTTAATGTTTACAATATTTAGAATATATTTATGGTAGATAATATTTTAAATATCACTATAATAGCAAATAGCCACTGCAAGCTCCTGACTGAGCAGTTCACAGTCATAAATGACTATATGATTCCTTCTGCCAAAATAAATGTGTAACATAATATTTGCTAAAGTCAGACATCACATGACACCAGGTTATAGTCCAACAGGCTTATTTAAAATCACAAGCTTCACCTGACGAAGGAGCCACACTCTGCAAGCTTGTGATATTAAATAAACCTGTTGGACTATGACCTGGTGTTGTGTGATTTCTGACCTTGTCCACCCCAGTCTAACATGGGCATCTCCACATCATGGGTGATATGTACTAAACATTGGTGCCTCCTAACACAATGTTGCTGCAGTGCTGTATTGTTGAAAATAACTTGAGTTTGGTGATTTCCTCCTGTCAGGTGTGTGGCGTTCGGCTGAGGCTCCATTTCGACGGATATTCGGAGTGTTTTGATTTCTGGACGAACATTGATTCACCTGATATCCATCCTGTGGGGTGGTGTGAAAAGACCAGTCGCAAATTGCATCTTCCTAAAGGTCTGAAACCTTAACTAGAGACAAATATAAATATTTATCAGAAAATCCCATAAGAGTGTGCAGTGTATCACATTTGAAAACCGTACTAGCTTCGTCTTCATGACATCTGCCTTATGGCAATTGCTTGCGTGTGGGAAATCGTCTTGCTTTTTGAAGTTAAGTTAGAAAGCCAAATTCAGCTTAGTGTGTCATGCTGTTCTATACAAGAATAAAATTAGTTTGGTCAGATCCTAAACTGGCTGAGTCATACTGTATTTAAATTTGGAACTTTTATGGAGGAAATTTGTACTATATTGGTTTGTGACGATTTGAAATAAACTCTTGTGATGGAATCAAGTTGCCCAGTTTCAACTTTGCCATTGTTGACAGTTTTCTGACTTCCTTTTCAGGCTGTAAGGATGACGAGTTTAACTGGGCAAGCTATCTGAAGACTTGTAAGGCCCAACCAGCCCCAAAGAATCTGTTTAAAGTTCAGAATACAGTAGGTATCTTTTATGTGAAAGTGTAACTGTTTGAATTTATTCTTCAATTACTTTTCATTTCATAACATTGATTTTTAAATGTTTACATTAAAGCAAATTGAGATTTTAGTTACAGAATGTAGAACTTAACACACAAGATTAGCACATAAGATTTCCAAGCAGAGAGTTCACAGGACTCAGATTTCGATTTGTCGGTTGATCCCCAGGTGATACAGCACTGATCCTGACAAAGGCGCTGAACTAATCTTATTTTAAATTCTTTTGGTGAAAATTCGATGCCTCTTCTGACTTTGCTGGGAAACCTGTGACTGCAGTTGGACGTCTGTGGCAGTTAGAAAAAGAATGTGTTGAAAGAAAGCTTTTCTGTCAATTTGCAGGAATAAATCTGCAACAGTTGGTGACTATGACATTGGCCCCATTGCACTAAGTGCTGTGAGATCAAGTGTTTGAAAACAGTGTTCCTGTCCTAACAAAAGTCAATGCTTATTCTTTTCCAGTTTTCTTAGCCGCCAGCTTGAAATATGCAATGTATTTAATTCCATCATTATCACTTTACTGAAATGCGCTCACTTATATTTGAACAGCAGTGCTGTTAGAAGATAGATTTGGGATCAAAATAGACAGAAGCCAGAATAATACATCGTACAATTTTATACAGACGTGATTAGGAGAAAATCCTGTATCTATTGTGTTATGTCTGTTTATACAGTTAAGAGACACAGTGTGTCAGTAGGAAAGTTGACTTTTCGGGGCACGGCCTGAAGCGTCAACTTCCCTAGTTCACTGATGTCTGCTGTGTTCCTCCAGCTCTACACTGTGTTGTCTCTGACTCTAGCATCTGCAGTTCTTGCTATCTCACGGTGTGACAGTATACCTTTAAGAGATGTGTTCATGATGTCATCACTTTAGCATGTGACCTGAGGGTCTAAAGATTCCATACTCTATCTTCAGAAGTCACACAACACCAGGATACAGTCCAACAGGTTTATTTGAAATCACAAGCTTGAGGAGCACTTCACCTGATGAAGGAGCAGTGCATTCAAAAGCTTGTGCTTTCAAATAAACCTGTTGGACTATAACTTGTTGTTGTGTGACTACTGACTTTGTCCACTTCGCTTCAACACCAGCACCTCCACATCATACTCTGTCTTAGCTCAGATCACTCGAAGTATGGCATACCATTGAAAGAATGTTGCTCTGTTTTTACTGAAAAGTTTAATGTTTGCCCGGATATTTCGGTGTCTGAGGAATGTAATAATTGTATATGGTAGCCAGCTATAATAAACATATGTCAGATCTTTCAACACCATGTTATCCATGCTTCGTTTCACATGTTATTAAGTATAGCATAAGCATTGCTACACTTTGTAAAGATACCCTGCAGGAGGCGATGTCTACACCATGGTTAGTATTGGTGGCTGTCTATTACAACAAAAATTCAAAATATTTGTTGTAGATGTTTGGAAAATGAGTTGAAGAATAACTTGATAACAGCATTGGACTTCAAAGAATTTGAAAATTAGCAGCATCAGTTTACATACAGCTGTACAGATCTGTAGATAGGGCATTAAACAGCCAGAAGACAGAGTTAATTACATTTTCATTAACCTCTAACTTCCTTCAACCTAAATGGAATTTCTAAGATTGCCTGAATTGAAAGATGAAACGAACAGTTCAGTTCACTTTGAGCTGAGACGCAGTACATTGCAGAGAGGTGAAAACCAAGAACAAGTCCTTCTCAAAGTGAAACAAAGTAACAATCTCAGAAAAATACCAGCTACACAGTTTGTTCTTGAAGGACTGCTTTTAATTCATACCTAAACAAAGTCAGGCATACAAAACTTAAAAGTGCCATCCAGCACCTTTAGTACTGAACCATGGATAGCAGAAAGCTCATTGTAGATTGGGCATGCAATGTGATCTTTACGCAATTACAACTGTTCAAGCATCATTTGCAGTTCTATTTTACAGATCAAGCAATAGATGATCCTGAGAAAAGAACTCAAAAATCTTACTTGCCATTAGCAAGGAGGGGCTTCGCAGAATTAACACATTCGGTCTTTCCACAGGCGATCAGAAAGTTCCAAAAAAGATTTGGAAATTTTTCAAAGATCAGCTCAAAGTAAGGCTTGCCATCAGGATTGGAACATTCCAGCTCATGTCGTATAGACAGCAACTCAAAGGATCTATTGACTGCTTTGTCAGACGATGCCACAGCAAAGGGCATAAGGGTAACTTTTCCAAGGAGACATCTTAAGAGACTCTGATTTTGCCAGTCATTATCTGGACACAAATTAAAAGTTTTGGAAAGCATCATCTGGGCGACAATGACAGGCCATGCTATTGATGTATTGTTTGAAGATGGGCACAGGCCATTGAGGCGGATCAACACAACCACATACTTCAGGTACAGCCAATATTATTGCTGTAGTCAACACAGTGCCTCAAATCAACAAAATCTCCAAAAGGCATGGTTTGTTGCACCCACCCAAAAGTTGTCCAACTTTTCTCCAAATCTGTAAAGTACAGTATGATGTCTGCCTGTGCAGGAAATCTGGCTCCAGACTCCAAGCTAGACTCCAGATGAGAAAACAGGTGACAAGACAAGACAGGTCCAAACCACAACACGAACAGCAAGGCAAGTATTCAGGAAGTACACAAACACACGCCGGTGAAATTCCGAACCAACTGAGCTAGACACGAATTTCAAAGGATGACCAAACTTGCCGTATTATTAATCTCATACAGCATGTCAAAGGCAGTCAGAAACTTTCACAGCCATTGGTATCAAATGTCCTGAAAAGCTGGGCCAACGCACATTAAAAGCAATGGAAGGCCAACCAGTTTTCATAGATCTCTGTTTCGCCACAATTCATGGAATTCAAACCACCCCCCACTGCGGTGAACACAATTGAATCAACCAACAGTCTCAAATGATATGACTTTGATGTGAGATTTAAGCCAAGTACCTGGATGATTAAATCTGACACACTGAGCAGATCACCCAAGCCACGAAAAGACCAAGGTACTCTCTTTGATTTGCATGGGGATGCCCTAGGCAATGAATTTGAAGATGTTCCTGTGCTTGATCCACTACACTTTGGCCAGAGCTAGTGTGAACAGTTGTAATCAGCAAGAGGTATCACAGAAAATTCATTCATGTTGGCTATCCAGAGGTGCAAATGACATATCACAAGTGATGTTTGAGGGCAAGCAAGTCCAGGTAACAGAAGTATAACGCTAACATGATGTGTACCATGTTACACCAAGACCACATGGGTATCGAACCACAAGAGGGCTTGGATATGAATTGGCCAGGAACGAATCAGGATATTCAATGACTGGCAAACACATGTGAAGGATGCCCAACCAAACAACCCCAACAACAGAGGTAGCTTCCACCTCCACATGAAATGCCATCCCCTCGTTAGACAAAATTAACAACGAATCTCTTCACAGTACCTGGGGGAGATTTCACTCTTGTGACTGCAAACATCATTGATGTAATGAGCTCTGTTTTGAGATTACACAGTATACCGGAGCAATTAGTGTCTGACAATGGACTTTAATACATTGACAGACAGTTTCAAGATTTGTATTAAGCAGAGAGTAAACCACATCATACCATCACCCCCAACTATCCATGCTTAAACTATCTCGCAAAACATATGAACCATTTAATCAAATCTGTGATTAGGAAGTGTTGAGCAACAAAGCAAGACTTCCACATTTCACGCCTTAATTTTTGTGCTACACCATCAGAACAGATTATCAGCCTTGGCACAAAAGGCTTGTAAGGCTGTTTGAGGCATAGGTCACTCTGCATCTTTCATTCCCCTCAGTCTTTGATGAGGAATGAACAAGCAGGTAAAGAATGACCAAAGCTGTGTACTGGGCAGGGAATGCTAGTCAGAAATCTAAATCCAAATGATTGGACACCAGAAAGGCTTCCAGAATATGCAACCAGCCCAGATCATACAAAGTAATTCCCCATCATGGTGAAACATTGCAAATAAAAAGAAGTCTGCTCAGACCAATGTGCTGAATGCTCGCCATACACAAAGACAGTGAGGAAGAACACTCTGGCAGTGATGGTTCTGCAGTGTGGTTGAGTCCAGGGTCCGGCATATTGCCGCCTCAATTCCCCAATTTGGGCATCACTGCTGCCAGGAGTCCAGGCTCCGATCCTGGTCACCAGCACTTCCTCACCCAATTCCACATTCCAAGATGCCAAGTATTCGATTCCAAGTTAATGCAATAGAGAACAACATGTACGTCTCAAGACCCAGATCAGGATGAGTTGTCAAACCTCCAAAGGGTTATTAGAATTTGAATGATTAATCTAGTGAACTCATTTATCTGTTTGTATAATTGTCAAATTGACACCATGTGCTTGTGTATATGCATGTATATCTGTTTGGAATTTATTTTTATGGTAGGAAACAGGAATTCATGGTAGAGAGCATAGGTGGTATTCAGAAGGATGCTTGAGAAATTTGACTCTCACAATGGACTGAGCCAAAGTCACACAGTCAAAGCACTTTTTTTTTGTATTTGATAATAAAACCCTGAGGAAGCTCCCAGGCAAAATGAAGAGTCAACAGAGTTTATTTGTCACCTACTTCATGGATAAGTTTTCTCTGTACATCTCTAACTATGAAAATTTATTTACTGTGAGTGAGAATTTTCTACTTGGATTCCTTTGTATCTTGCCTTGTCTGCTTCAGATGATAAGAACTTTTACAATTTCAAATGTGCACTTCCCTGCAAGAGGTTTTTCACACAGTGAATGATTAAGGTCAAGGATGCTCTGTCTAAGACTTTGGCAGAGGCAGGTTCAATTAAAACATTCAGCAGGGAATTGGACCTGTCAGTCGAAAGGATGAATGTGCAGTGTTACAGGGAGAAGGTAGGAGAACTCAGAGTCAGCACAGACATGATGTACTGAATAAACCTGCTTGTGTACCATGACAATTCCGCAAGTGGTCGGTGATAAGTGGCTTAATGCAATAAGCTTTCATGTCTCAAACATCTTTTTTCTTGATTTTTGGTGATTTTCTTGTCACCATCTGTTCTGTATCATTCCTTCTACTGCGCCGAAGGAAGAAGACTGAAAGTATTGCTAATTATTCAGAACTGGGAGATGATTGCAATTGGGGAATACAGCCATAAGATAGCTGCAAATGAGAAAGGATCTATCTCAACTCATCTGTCCAAACACTGTGTTTAATTTTCTCTTAATATGCCTCAATCAAACTGTTCTTAATCCATTCCATGTATTGACTACTCTGTGTGTGGAAAATTTTGTGATTTTGAATCCATTAGTTTTTGAACTTAAACTTGAGCACATTGCCCTGTTGCAACAAAGGAACTGAAGCAGGGACCACTTAACCCTTTGACTCTCTTCTACCATTTAAGGATATCATAGCTGACCTGTCACCTAATTCCTTCTACCCCATATCCCTTAATACTATTGACTGACAAAAGCCTGATTAAAATTAATGAATGATCTCATGTTAATTGCCATTAATAAAAGAGAGTCCCAGTTTTTCACTACCTTTGCATGTAGAACATTTCCTATTTACGTTCCTTAAAGAGCTGGCCCTTATTTTTAGGATCTGTCCTAAGTTCTCCTTCTTTCGTCTAACCGTTATCACTTTGCAGAAATCTGCAGAACCGAGAGATTCGGGGTCCTTATCCATGAATCACAAAATACTAGCATCCAAGTTCAGTGGAGAGTTGGGAAGGCAAATGGAATATTGACTTTTGTTACCAAGGGAATGGAATACAGTAGTAGGGAGATTTTGCTAAAACTATACAAGGTACTAGTCAGGACACAGCTAGAATACTATGAACAGTTTTGGACCCCTTCAGCAAGATGTAATACTGGCATTGGAGGCAGTCCAGAGAACGTTTGTTAGGCTGATACCAGGTTTGGAGGGATTGTCTTATAAAGAGAGGTTTGGTGGATTGGGCCTATACTCATTGGAATTGCAAGGCAACCATTTTGAAACATACAAGATTGTCATTGATAGAATGGACGTTAAGGATTGTTTTGTGGGAGATTCCGGGACTCAGGGGCATAATCTTAGAATAAGAGGTAGGCCATTTAAGACGCAGGAATTTCACCTCCAAGCTGCCTATCTATGAGACTGCACATCTTGATTATTAACATCACTACGTGACATTTGGAGAGTATTTTGATGCTCTATCCATCAACGTTTTGTGAAGCTGTGATGTTACACATGACCAGATTTCTATTGGCACTTGACTTTGCTCAGTGTGGTTGGCCAAATCACATGGCCGCAGCTGATTGGCTGGCAACTCAATCAATGATAGGACAGGAAGAGAGAGCAATTTTTGGAAGTGAGAGACCATAAAACAATTGGAGCAGAAGTAGGCCATTCAGCCCTTTGAGTCTGCTCCACCATTCAATTGAGATCAGGGCGAATATAGTAATCCTCAACTCTATTTTCCTGCGTTTTCCCTGTAATCCGTGATTCCCTTACTAATTAATCATGTCTATCTCAACCATGAATTCACTTGATCCAGCCTCGACAGTACTCTGTAATAAAGAATTCTACAGACTCTCTACTCCTTGACTGAAGGAATTCCTCCTTAACTAAGTAGCTCCCCATACTGGCAAAAAAAAACCCTTTTTTTAAAAATCACTCTGTTCAGAGATTTGCAACCCACCTCTGGAGGAGATAGGGCTTGAACCCAGTTCTTTGTGTTCCTGCACCACAACAGCCTGTTAAACATTGTTAAATCAGCTGTGTTATGACTCAGGTCTGCGGCAGATGGGACCTGAACCCAGGTCTCCTGGCTGAAATGAAGGGACACTACCACTGCACCACATGAGCCTTAAAGTATGGCTGTAGATGTTTTCTGCTCACCCTGTTCAGAAATGTTATTACACACCCATGAGGCAGGTAGAACTTGAACCCAGGTCTCCTGACTCAGAGGTAGAGACACTCCACAGCCATATGCAGTCCCCCAGGGCCACTGCCCTGCTACATGTCCCGATAAGCATCAGCTGCTTTGTATTATCTCCGGAGCATATCCTGGTTCATTTTTGATGGGAATATTATTTAGAACATTGTCAGGCACAACTTGTCACATCCAGCCATTTAGAGTACGTGCCCATTATCTCTAATTAATTGTAAGGAAGTTATTTCCTGATGACAGAAACTGGGCTAACTGCTCAAGTTTTCCTGGTTTCTCCTGTCATCTTCGTGAAATAGCATGCGCTTTACAATTCGAAGCAGCAGTTCCTGAATGAAGAGCTCTTGGGAAGATTATTGGAGAGAGAAACAGAGTTCACATTTTGCATGATAGGGGAAAGACTTAAAAGGGACCTAAGGGGCAACTTTTTCACGAAGAGGGTGGTGAGTATAAGCAATGAGCCGCCAGAAGAAGCGATGGAGCCTGGTACAATTACAATATTTAGAAGGTATCTGGATGGGTACATGAAAAAGAAGGGTTTGGAGGGATATGGGCCAAATGCTGGCAAATGGGGCCATATTAATTTAGGATATCTGGTCGGAATGAGCGAGTTGGACCGAAGGATCTCTTTCCGTGCTAGACAGCTCTATGACTGTATGAATCTGGTAGGTGGTTCCGAAAAGAAGTCATACTAGACTCAAAATGTTTACTCTGTTTCTGTCCTGACAGATGTTGCTGGACCTGATGAGTTTCTCCGGCATTCTTTGTGTTTGTTTCAGATGTCCAGCATCCATGGTTTGGTATCAACAATGTCCTCACCTATTTCTCTTGAATCTCTGCCATTATTTTCTTAATTAATCTTTAATATTTATTCTTGTCACTGATTCATTATTATTTTTCTTGGGTCATCTGGAATGCTATGTTCTTCCTCTACTGTAAATAATGTAAGGTAAAGTCAGAATAGTCTTATTGGATCATAAGGCTGCTGTCTCATTGGAGATGACTGGTGGTTGTTTAACCTGAGGGTCACCATACTTTAGTTGAGGGAAGAGACTGAGAATGAAAATCCTTTGTGGTAACCTTGGCAGGGATTGAACCCTCAGTGCTGGTGTCACTCTGCATCGCAAACCAGCCATCCAGCTAACTGAGTGAAACCAACCCCTGTAAATTATGACTCTGTGCTTATTCGTTACATCTGCTACTTCATCATTTAATTTACAAAGCCATGAATATCTGTTTCCAAGTGCCCAGATTGCTTCTGACAACTCTCATAAAATCATTTTATGAAAAAAGTAAAGTTCATGGCGCTTCACGTTTTACATTTTTTTTGGTTTTCAGGTCATTGATATTTTTTTGACAAGCAGAGCTTTTATCCCTCAAATTTATGCTGTATCATATTGAATTTTTTTGAACATCATTCATGGTGGTTTTAAAAATCTTTTTCCAGGCCTGTCTTTTCGATACTGTTTGACTTTTTCTCACCTTCAGTAGATTACCTCTGAGTTGCTTCCTGTAAGAAGAAACAAGGCCAAGTTTCTGCACTTGTTTCGCACAGCCAAGTGATGTGATACTATGGATCAGTCTCATGGCTCTTTGAATCATCTTCCTTGTGTCTTTGTATTTAAGACTGGGCCCCAAGCTCAAATTGTGAGCTGATATGAGGACTATACAGTTTAAATAGGACCTTTTCGTGAGCCACCTTTATTATTACTTCTAATAAACCTCTCAATTATGGTTGATTAACATGTCTTGCTGTTCACCTGCAGCACATTTTGATCTTGCCATTGAACAAGGGCTCTGCAACAACTGCATGATAGCTAAATGCATTTAAGATTATAAAGATAACAAGGTGCAGAGCTGGATGAACACAGCAGGCCAAGCAGCATCAGAGGAGCAGGAAGGCTGACGTTTCGGGCCTAGACCCTTCATCAGAAATGGGGGAGGGGAAGAGGGTTCTGAAATAAATAGGGAGAGAGGAGAAGATAAGTGGAGAGGAGACAGACAGGTGAAAGAGGCGGGGCTGGTGCCAGTAAAGGTGAGTGTAGGTGGGGAGGTAGGGAGGAGATAGGTCAGTCCAGGGAGGATGGACAGGTCAAGGGGATGGGATGAGGTTAGTAGGTAGGAGATGGGGGTGGGGCTTGAGGTGGGAGGACGGGATAGGTGGGAGGAAGGACAGGTTAGGGAGGCAGGGATGAGCTGGGCTGGTTTTGCGATGCGGTAGGTGGAGGGGAGATTTTGAAGCTTGTGAAGTCCACATTGATAACATTGGGATAACATCCCATTGATTCCGATCCCATTCGGAATATGAGTTGCTGTTCGTGCAACCTTTGGGTAGCATCGTCGTGGCACTGCAGGAGGCCCAAAATGGACATGTCGTCTGCGGAATGGGAGGGGGAGTTGAAATGGTTCATGACTGGGAGGCGCAGTTGTTTAGTGCGAACCGAGCGTAGGTGTTCTGCAAAGTGGTCCCCAAGCCTCTGCTTGGTTTCCCCGATGTAGAAGAGGCCACAAAGGGAACAGCGGATGCAGTATACTACATTAGCAGATGTGGAAGTGAACATCTGCTTGATGTGGAAAGTCTTCTTGGAGCCTGGGATGGGGGTGAGGGGGGAGGTGTAGGGGCAAGTGTAGCACTTCCTGCGGTTGCAAGGAAAAGTGCCAGCTGAGGTGGGGCTGGAGGGGAGTGTGGAGCGGACAAAGGAGTCCCGGAGAGAGTGGACCCTCCGGAAAGCAGATAAGGGTCGGGTCGACATAAGGGTCGGGAGGGAAAAATGTCTTTGGTGGTGGGGTCGGATTGCAGATGGCGGCAGTGTCGGAGGATGATGCATTGGATCCGGAGGTTGGTGGGGTGGTATGTGTCTCCCGCATTTCCCTCCCCACAATAACAACCAAAACAGAATCCCCCTCATCCTCACATACCACCTAATCAACCTCCGACACTTCCGCCATCTGCAATACGACCCCACCACCAAAGACATTTTTCCCTCCCGACCCTTATCTGCTTTCCGGAGGGTCCACTCTCTCCGGGACTCCTTTGTCCGCTCCACACTCCCCTCCAGCCGCACCTCAGCTGGCACTTTTCCTTGCAACTGCAGGAAGTGCTACACTTGCCCCTACACCTCCCCCCTCACCCCCATCCCAGGCCCCAAGAAGACTTTCCACATCAAGCAGATGTTCACTTCCACATCTGCCAATGTAGTATACTGCATCCGCTGTTCCCTTTGTGGCCTCCTCTACATCGGGGAAACCAAGCAGAGGCTTGGGGACCGCTTTGCAGAATACCTACGCTCGGTTCACACAAAACAACTGCATCTCCCAGTCATGAACCATTTCAACTCCCCCTCCCATTCCGCAGATGGCATGTCCATCTTGGGCCTCCTGCAGTGCCACGACGATGCTACCCGAAGGTTGCACGAACAGCAACTCATATTCCGAATGGGATCGGAATCGATGGGATGTTATCCCAATGTTATCAATGTGGACTTCACAAGCTTCAAAATCTCCCCTCCACCTACCGCATCGCAAAACCAGCCCAGCTCATCCCTGCCTCCCTAACCTGTCCTTCCACCTATCCCGTCCTCCCACCTCAAGCCCCACCCCCATCTCCTACCTACCAACCTCATCCCATCCCCTTGACCTGTCCGTCCTCCCTGGACTGACCTATCTCCTCCCTACCTCCCCACCTACACTCACCTTTACTGGCACCAGCCCCGCCTCTTTGACCGGTCTGTCTTCTCTCCACCTATCTTCTCCCCTATCCATCTTCTATCTGCCTCCCCCTCTCTCCCTATTTATTTCAGAACCCCCTTCCCCTCCCCCATTTCTCAAGAAGGATCCAGGCCCGAAACGTCAGCCTTCCTGCTCCTCTGATGCTGCTTGGCCTGCTGTGTTCATCCAGCTCTACACCTTGTTATCTCAGAATCTCCAGTATCTGCAGTTCTACTATCTCTAAGATTATAAAGAACTGGATTATGTGACTTGATTTAAAAAGGACTCATTGGAAACCAAAGTTAATCTTTATTCTTTCTGCATTGTTGATTATGAGAGAAGGAATCCAGCAAATGTCAACTATCCAATAGAAATAAATTAACAGTTTTGTGAAGTTGTTAAATAGTAAATCTGTCTTTCTGCACAGCGATACAATGTATTGAAATTATTTTTTCTGTCTGCCTCTTGTCCTGTTTGTAAACTTTGGCATCATGACACACAGTTTCCATATTTGAAAAGTGCATTTGAAGCAATTTTTGTGTCTATTTGGATCTAAAGGCTGTGAAGCTGAAAATCTGTGATCTTGTTCTGCTGCCATAATAATGGAGCAGCGGGATTTACATGCCTCAATAGTTTCTCTGTGTGGATGTTTTTTAATGAAGTTAGATGTCCATCTGAGATATTTTGTAAATTGGAAGTTAAGTGTAAATAGAAAATTTGCTGAATAAGTGCTATCAGTACTGGCAGAAGTTGACATTGGCCAAAATATAATCAGCAATGAAGCGACAGCATTTCTGACCTCTCAGAAATATGTCCCCATAGATCGCACAATCTCCTTGCCACGAAGTGTGATTTTCATGGGGTGGGGTCTGAATGACTCATGAGGCTGATCTGCCCACTTTATGGTCGGGGATACAGGAATTGAGGTGGGACAATAGGGAAGTAGGCCAGGCTCTAGCCAAAAAATGCTATTTGGATGTGATAGAGTCGTACAGCTCGGAAGCAGTCTAACCAGATGGTGACAAACACAATCCCAAACTAAACTAGTCCCACCTCCCTGCTGCTGACCCATAATCCTCCAAATCTTTCCTATTCATGTTCTTATCTAAGTGTCTTTTAAATGTAACTGTGCCTGCATTCACCACTTCCTCTGGCCGTTTATTCCACATGCAAACCACCTCTGTGTAAAAAATTTGCCCTCGTGTCTTTTCTAAATTTCTCTCCTCTCACATTAAAAATATGCCTCCTAGTCTTGAAATCCCCCA
>JAHRHZ010000077.1:7188347-7203020 GCA_024137785.1 Ginglymostoma cirratum | reverse complement strand
GACCTATCTCCTCCCTAGCCCCCCACCTACACTCACCTTTACTGGCTCCATCCCCGCCTCTTCGACTTGTCTGCCTCCTCTCCACCTATCCTCTCCTCTATCCATCCTCTATCCGCCTCCCCCTCTCTCCCTATTTATTTCAGAACCCTCTTCCCCTCCCCCATTTCTGATGAAGGGTCTAGGCCCGAAACGTCAAGCTTTCCTGCTCCTATGATGCTGCTTGGCCTGCTGTGTTCATCCAGCCCCACACCTTGTTATCTCCAAAGAGGGTGAGTTGCCTACGAGGTGCTGTGATGAGGGATAACTCATGCCAGCTGAGAAAGAACTTGGAATGGGAGGGGAGTAAATTTCATCATCACAGCATATGTTCAAACAAACAATATAGCTAAGAACATGCTGTAATAATATCAATAGTTAAATTCTCAATTAGAAACCAGTGTTGATAATAATCTTTGAGTTATTGCCCGGGTCATAAGCAAGTTGTCATTCGAGCAGACTGATCATGAAAATTAACACTGAAGGATGGGGTTGGAAAAGAAGAGGAACTTTTCATGGGATGCAAGCTGAGTGTTGTTTTGGGGCAGGAAGGATCTGTACCATTGGAATGAGTTCTGTTTGAAATGGAATGGGACCCAGGCCAAGCTTAAAGTGTTTGTAGGTAGTGTCAAAGACTTCACACCAATAAAATGAGGGAAAGGATTAGAACGAGAGATTATAAACCGAAATGTAAACAAAAAAGGAGAGGAAGACAAAAAGGAAGAATAAATTCCAGGAAGACTTTGTTGGCAAGGGAATAACTAGAGATATCAAATGTGAGTTTAAAAAGATGCCTAAATGTAAAGTGGGGCAGAACCCTGGTAAAATGGCACTGCTGCCTCACAGTGCCAGGGACTCGGGTTCGATTCCACCCTCGGGCTGTGTGGAGTTTGCACTGTCTCCCCGTGTCTGCGTGGGTTTCCTCCGGGAGCTCCAGTTTCCTCCCACAGTCCAAACGTGTGCAGGTTAGCTGGGATTGGTCATGCTAAATTGCCTGTAGTGGTCAGGGATGTGTAGCTTAGGTGGGTTGTAGGAGGATGGGTCTGGGTGGGATGCTCCAAGGGTTGATGTGGACTTGTTGGGCCGAAGGACCTGTTTCCACACTGCTGGGCTTCTATGATTCTATGAAAATGTGTGTGCAGCAATGCAGACTATGCCCATAATAAAATCAAATATGGAGGAAATCATGTGTGTGGAGGAACCAGCAAGAGCAGGGAGTACTGAGGTATGGCTGTTGAAAAGTCAGGATGAGGAATTAAACAATGCAACATATATCATAGCTGTACTTATTCAAGACAGCATAACGGTGTTTGAGAAAATGGATCCACTATCAGCAAAACTAAAATAGAATCCAAATAGGTAGACATTGAAGTGACATCAATCACACTCATAAATGCCATCTGTGGTGCATGGAAATTGTGGGAGGGAGTTGGGGTACAAAGGGCAGAAAATTAGTGAGTTGAGTAAAAAAGCAAAGAATAATAATCATGGTGGATTTTAACTGCTCGAATATGATTTGGACAGAAGCAGTAGCTAAAGAGAATAAGGGAGTTGAGTTCCTACAGTGCGTGCAAGGATCCTTTCCAACCAAAGAGATGAAAAGCTCAGCAAGGCAAGATATGTTATTAGATGTTATTGATGCAGAATGAACCAGAGCAGATAAGAGAAGAATACAAAAGTAGGGAACATCTAGGTAGTAGTGATCATTCAGATGATGATAAGGAAGGATATAATTATGTCAAAAACCAGATTGAGGGAAACTAATTTTGAGGACCTAACAACAGAACTTGGAAAAGAAATATGAAAATAATATCGGAAAATGACAGTGCAGAACAGCAATGGGTAGTATTTCAAACAGTGTTTAACAGCGTATAGGAAAAATATATTTCCGTAAAAGTGCAGACGAACTGTAAGTGAAACTTCATCAATGAATAAAGATAAGGGAATAGCTGAGGGTTCAGTGAGAGTTACGCTTTAAGTACGTAGACAGCAGAGTGTACAGGTTAAGATCAGATCTATTTGGCTGATTCCTGGAATGAAGGGGTTCTCTTGTGAGGAAAGGACCTATAGCCTTTGGAATTCAGAAGAGTGAGAAGTGGCCTTCTAGAAGCATGCAATATTCTGAGGGAACTTGACAGGGTGGACGCTGAGAGATGTTTTCCTACGTGGGGGAGTCTAGAACTGGAAGTGGAGGAATGTGGTTTCAAAATGGGGTTCTTTATCAAGACAGAGATCAGGAGAAATTTCTTCTTCTTGAGGGTCTCAGTGTTTGGAAACTTATCGCCCATTATGTGGCGGCAATTGTGTCAATGAATAAAATCAAGACTGAGTTCCAGATTTTTGATTGTTTTTTGAATTTGATTTGATTTATTGTCACGTGCCTAAGTGCAGTGGAAAGCTTTGTTTGCAAGCAGTACAGGCAGATCATCGTAAGCAAGGATGTATAGATCATAGGGTTAGAAAAAATGGACAGAGTAAGGCATACAGGTTACACCACGCAGGATATGCACTGGGCAAGAACAGCATTAACAAGACCCGCAATATATGAAGTTAGAAAGTCCATCCATCAGTCTAATAACAGCCGCGAGCAAGATGTTCTTGAACCTGCTGCTGAATGTGTTCAAGTTTCTGTGTCTTTTGCCTGATCAAAGAGGTTGTGGGACATTGTTACCAGGGTGTGAGGGGTCTTTAGTGACGTTGGCAACGACATGTGTAAATGGATTGGAGTATGACTTCGATGATGACCTGGGTTGTGCACATCACCTTCTGTAGTTTCTTACAGTCCTGGGCAGAGCAGTTGCTGTACCAGGCCATCATGCACCAGGACAGTATGCTTTCAACGGTGTATCTGTAAAAGTTGGTGAAGGTCCTCATGAGCATGCCGAATTTCCTGAGCCACCTGAGAAAGAAGAGGCGTTGTTGTGTCTTCACGGCCATCGCATCTACTTGGGAAGTCCAGGTCGTCAGTTATCGTCACTCTGAGGAACTTTACGCTCTCAACCCTCTCAACCTCTGCTCCATTGATGTAGATGGGGCATGTTCTCCTCCTTTGTTTCTGAAGTCAATGATCATTGCTTTAGTTTTGCCGACATTGAGAGAGATGTTGTTATCATTGCACCACACCACTAAGCCCTCTATTTCCTTTCTGTATTATGACTCATCGTTGTTTGATACCCGTCCTACCATGGTGGTGTCATCAGCAAATTCGTAGATGGCATTCACTTGGAATTGGTGGAAGTCAGGAAAGTGAAATCTTGGCCATATCACATTAGCCGTGCTAGTAACTTGGTGCTCATTTCCACAAGTTTAATTTAAGCACTATCCAAGCCAATCAAGTAATATCCATAAAAATGCAGTAGTTCTCTCATGACAACTTTTCTCTCATCTGCATATATACATCAGTTTGAACTCCACAACTCACTTCTTCCAGAATTTTGTGTTTACTTTAGACGAGATCTGATTAAGCTGTACACCAAATTCTAATCATCTACGCTGTTTGTGTTAGCTTGCTGTATTCAAACATTATTGAATGTTTTCATTCATTAACATGGGAATTCCTTCTTTGCTAGGTGTGATGCAAGTAGTCCATACATTCATCCAGTGGGCTGGTGTCAGGAACAAGGCAAGACCCTTACTCCTCCCCAAGGTGGGTGAGTTAATATGCTCAGTACAGTTCTCTGAAATCAGGTTAATAATAGACTGTAAGAAGGGTATAAGCGTACCATTGTTTAGACCTTCAAACTTTGTTGTCATTTAGGTAATTCCTGTAATAGCTACAGGCATGGTTATCTGCTAAAAATGAGTGCATTGTCAGCAATTTGGAAATTTCTGGTTCATTGAGAAGAGAATGTTCTTTATCATGAATATTGACAATAACAACACAATAAATCAAAAACAAAAACAGAAGTTGCTGGAACTTCAGCAGGTCTGGCAGCATCTGTGAAGAAAACATCAAGAGTTAATGTTTCGGATCGGGTCATTTCGGTTTTTACAACAAATCAAAATCTCAGTTGCCACTTGGAGTAAAGTGACACCTGTTTCCCAGACTATGGTAATATCTGATGCAAATTTTGGTGTGCGCCAAGCAGTTTTCTCATAGGTGTCTGTGTATTTGCCCCCTCATTATCGCTGAAAGAAGTGTATCGTTAGCTGCTTTCTATGTTTCCCCTATTGCTGGCTCTAATGTTACAAAACCCCACAGCTGTACTGGTAGACAATTTATGCAGACCAGTAATTATAAAAATAATTTGGCGCAATCAGTTCAACTTCTGTTCACATATAAATACAGAACTAATAAATACTCTCTCAAAGGATGTTGCAAAATGCAGGAAGGCAGTCTCACTCAGTCACCCGACCAGCAACATGCAGGCATTGGGCTGGATGAACACAGCAGGTCAAGCAGCATCATAGGAGCAGGAAAACTTGACATTTCGGGCCTAAACCGATGAAGGGTTTAGGCCCAAAACGTCAAGTTTTCCTGCTCCTATGATGCTGCTTGACTTGCTGTGTTCATCCAGCCCCATGCTTGTTATCTCGGATTCTCCAGCATCTGCAGTACCTTTTATCTCTCACATGCAGGCATTGTTTCTTTTCACCATTTTCATGTTGAATGGAATAACTTCCCAGTATTATGATTTCAAGGGAGACCTGTAATTTGAAACAAGTAATTTAAGCTTCCAATTCATAACTGAAAGGTTTACATGACAGCCTAAACAACCAAACATTTTTTATATGAAAACCGTTACTTACCAGCATTATGCAAAGCAAGTACTCAACACTCCATATTTCATAAACCCTGGAATTTTAAACTCAAAACTTTCAACAAGCCATTTCCCATGTGACTTTTATTTCCATTAAAGAGCTTCCTATATTTTACACATCATTGAAGGTTTCTTCACTTCTGGGAACAGTCTGAATGATGTTTCCAACTCTTAAAAATTCACTTTCATCCCTCAGTGTTTCTGTTATTGCCTGAGGTATGAAATTTCCTTGTTCCACCAGAATCCAGCAAGAGAACTCTTCGTATCTCCTGATTGTAGACAGGTCAGCTCAAGCATGGGCTTCACTGGTTTCTTACTCAGTGCCTCCAACATTGGGAAGCACCCTTATGTAGACTTTTGCTCCTGTAAAGATCATTGCAGACACATTCACTGCTTTGTTCAATGCTGCTGCCCAGTTGACCCAAACTCTGAGAAATCACACAAATAACTCAAAACAAAAAAAACCTCCCTGCAATTTATTTCCATGGCAATGTGGCACACCTAAGATGTGCCAAATAGAGGTTTAAATTAACTAGCATCAGTTCTGCAATCTGCCGTTTGCTCTGGGTAATGTGTGGATAATTCAAATCCATTATGGAGACACCAGTAGATATGCTTTCTCCATGAGGAAACTCAAAAAAGAACCACCCATTGTTTAATGTTTTCTTGCTTCCAACTCTGACTTTATTAAATAAATGGTAGTTACTTTAGCTCTGCTTACTAGCCCCTCAAACTAGGTATTTCCATTATCTTAATGTTAAAAATATCAATAGCCATGGCTTGAGAGGTGACAACATCTTTAAGACTTTGGGGTGGAAAAGGAGGTTAGAGATGGATCACTGGCTTGCAAGGATGTTGGACTCAAGGATTTCTGAGGAGGGTTTTTGAGGATTTATGTGGTTACTTAGACCTGGAAATGGATGGCTAAGTCAAGTCCTTACAAATCTGCATCCTTCAGATTGAAGAGAGCACAGATGAGGCCCAATTCAGAACAAATGACCAGGGTGACAAAGGCAGATTTGAAGGTGAAGAAAGCAACACCTGAGGAGTGTGAACCATTATAAAAATTGTCAAACATGGGAACCAGGAAAGGTTTGCTATAGGAAAAAGAAGCAGTGGGTCATGTTTGCATTCCAAGCCAATCCTGGAATAGAGAGCAGTTTTAGCAGGCTGCTGGGGAGTGGGAACTGGTCGTGATTTCTGTGGTTTACTCTGATCTGCAATGGATTGGCTAAATCAAATCTGCCATATCTTTACAAATCTGCATCCTTTGGATTTAAGAGAGTGCAGATCAGGCCAATATCAGGATGAATGACTGAGGTGAGAATGTAATACCTGGACTGGGATCGAGGGCACCAGAGGTAGAGTTGAGAGTACCATTGAGTAAATCAGTAGTGGAAAATCGGCAAAAATGTTGTGGAAAATGGAAGACAAAAGGCCAGTGAATTGGGATTTTGCAAGTACAGATTTAAGTGAATGGTGGGATTTTTTTTCCCTTGGGCAGCTGCAGAAGGAGACAGAGTAGTAGCATGGTTAGTGGGTGAGGATGGAGAGCGCTACAAGAAAGTGATCCGAGATGGCCGTATCTCTGATTGGAGTTTCAAGGTCCTGTGAGCTGGCAGGGTCAAAGGGGATGACCATGTGGCTTTAAGGAGGAAAAGAAGACAGTGAACTTAGAACATGATTATTCACTAAAGTAAAAAGTTATAACGTAGCTTAAATAGTAGCATTGCTGAGTTTATGGCCCAAATAAGAAATTATGTTTGGTTAAATTTGACATTATATTAACAGCAATCACAAAACAATTTATTAAAATATAACTTCATGTAGCAATGTTCTCCAGTCATGCCAAATGCAATATCTTAATCTTATGTTGTCATGCTGGAAAATGTCCTGGAGTATGCTTAGCTACTAAAGAGTATAATATTCCAAGCTGTTTAAGTGAACACTGAATGCTGCAATCCATTCTTTAAATTGACTTTTATTTATTCTATTTGTATGCGCATGATTGGCTATCAGCATTTCAACTTCAATTTGGAAATGCATCAAAATGCGCATTTCAAATTTGCTAACACTGAATCATGGAAAATAACCTTCTGATCTTTGAAAACCAGGCACTGTTCGAAGTGGAATTGCCAGACCAGTGCAATAATGTGTGTTCCTGAGATTGCATCAGTATAGAAGAGCTATTCAGGGTGTACTTGATTTGCTATGTTTTAATCAAAATGTAACCAATTTTAATGCAAATCATTCTGAAAAATTAAAAAGGCTGATCGTCCATATCAATGCTTGGGGCTGGATGAACACAGCAGGCCAAGCAGCATCATAGGAGCCGGAAAACTTGACGTTTTGGGCCTATGTTCATCCAGCCCCACGCCTTGTTATCTCGGATTCTCCAGCATCTGCAGTACCTATTATCTCTCATCCATATCAATGTTTGATCATAAATGGAACAGCTGCACTACTATAACTGGGAAAAAAGCTTCAATTTCAATTCAAAATTCAAATTAATATTCTTTGGGTCGAATCTCACCTTTTTTGGCTCAGTCCAAGTTACATCACATATTTGGAGGGTTTCTGCTGCTAAGCCCAGTGGGTGTTGTTGCCATATTGTGCCACAGTTACCTCCTTAAGTACCTGACCTCTTTATCACTCTGTCACGTCTTATTTGTATTTTATATCATTTCCAGAACAATTTATTATAGCTAGCGGTTATCCCAGAACTCATGAGTGCACCTTGCACTCATCCCATATGTAAAAGCCTATTGTGCATCAGGACAGATGGGTGGACGGCAAATGGTGAGGATGACACAAAGAGCCTGCAGCGGGATATGAACAAGTTAAGTGAGTGGGAAAAAAATCTTGACAGGTGAACTATAACATAGGAAAATATAAGTTTATGCACTTTAGCAGGAAAAATAGAGGAGGTGACTATTATTTAAATGGTGAAAGACTGAAGAAAGCTACCAAACAGAGGGATTTGGCAGGACTTGTTCTTGAATCACTCAAATAAGTTCGCTTCCAACTTCGGTAGTAATTGGGAAGGCAAATGGAATGTCGGGCTTTATTTCAAAAGAAATGGAGTACAAAAGTAGTGAGGTTTAAATAAAAATGTGCAAGGCACTAGTCAGACCAGATCTGGAATGCTGTGACTAATTCTGGGCTCCTTATCTAATGAAAGATACACTGGCATTGGTGGCAGTCCACAATAGGTTCACTCGGCTGGTGCCAAGTATGGAGAGTCTGTCTTTTGAGCAGAGGTTGAGTAGGTTGGCCCTGTACTCATTGGAAGATAAAAGAATGAGCGATGACTTTATTGAAACATAAACGATTATTAGAGGTCTAGGCACGGCGAGGCTATTTGCCGCAGATCTGGAATCACATGCGGAGAGGTTGTTTTCCCTTGTGGGACAGTCTGGGACCAGAGGGCATAATCACAGAATGAGGGATTGTACATTAAGGACAGAGATGAGGAAGAATTTATTCTCTGATAGTTGTGAATCTGTGAAATTCGTCACCACAGAGAACTGTTGACATGTGCCATTAAGTATATTCAATGCTGAAATAGACAGATTTTAATTGATAATGGAATCAAGGGTTATTCATGGGAAAGGCAGGAAAGTTGATTTTAGATTTATCAGAGGGCGGCACGGTGGCTCAGTGGTTAGCACTGCTGCCTCACAGCGCCAGGGACCCAGGTTCGATTCCACCCTTGGGCGACTGTCTGTGTGGAGTTTGCACATTCTCCCCATGTCCGTGCGGGTTTCCTCCAAGTGCTCTGGCTTCCTCCCACAGTCCGAAAGATGTGCAGGCTAGGTGGATTGACCATGCTAAATTGCCCGTGGTGTTCAGGGATGTACAGATCAGGTGGATTATAGGGGGATGGGTCTGGGTGGGATGCTCCAAGGATGAGTGTGGACTTGTTGGGCCGAAGGGCCTGTTTCCACACTGTAGGGATTCTATGATTCTCTATAGATCAGCCATGATCTCATTGAATGGTGAATTAGAATGAGCTAACTGGCCTCCTTCTGCTCTTGTGCCTGATGGTCACTGTCAGTCCTGAGCTGCCCAGTACAGTTTCCAACATTTGCTCCAGATAAGGGAAAACATTGCCCTGCTTTGCAGCAAGGATCTGGAGGTCCTACTGAATGCCATTACCTCCAAAATTTAAGACATGATCAGGACATGGAATGAGACAGCAGAAAACTAGAATGGAATGAAATCAACAGGAATGATACACAACACATCAGGAAGAGCATCAGAATCTGAGGAAAAACTGCGTCTGTATTCGCAGCTGTGGGACCATTGCACCCACTTTTTAAAAATTGCTGCAAAACACATGATGCTTCATGTTCCCAGTGTTCTACATGGCACAGAGTTGTGGATTCTTAGTAATAAAATTCAGCATTTTTCTGTACGTAGTAACCATGGATTTCAACATTTCACTGCATCTTAAGTAAACTCATGCAGGTCAACAGAAGGTGTTATTGCAGCTTTTAAATGCAATCTTTTATATAAATCTTTTGACAGTGTCGTTGATACATTACGTATTTAATCGTAAGTGCCTCTTCGACAAGAGCACTATAGCCCTGCTGTATATCTATGCTGCATTACCCTTGGTTCTGTCTATTGCTTTGAATCAGAAGGGAGCTATTTTTTGACGGGAACCTATTAATGTGAAGTGCAGATAAAAATTCATTTGATTTATTGTATTCCATAGAATATTAAGTTAGAAGTTCCACTACTGTTGCTGTAGTTCAATCCCTGGTACTTCAGTTGTTTCAAAAATATATGTAAAGCATCTAACATGCAAATTTTATGTTGTGAATGATGGACCTAAGCTTAATTGGCACCGCAGATGTTTTCCACATGCAAATTTGGCAGGCAATCATCCAATCCTACTGCTCTCAGCTCCCCCACAGTGTCAAAGGATAGAAATGAACTTTGCTGAGCCTCCACCCTTCAGATTCGATTCCTGCAATCAAACTCTACATTACTTCCTCCATACCAACTGTGGCGTGAAGGCAAAACGTGTTGTATCGGAGCAGAAATTCGGAGCTGAAGCTTCCAGGCCACCCAAAAAGTCAACAGAAAGAGCAGCCTCTCTGATACCGGCTGCTCCTCAGCCATTTAATGCTAAGTGTGTTGTTGCTTTCCGACAAGCAAGTCTTCTACTCTATCTCTGGAGAAATTCTAGCCTTCCCGGTGGCCAATCCGAATGTTCGACAGCTCTTTGGTCCCACCCATGTTGGGATGGTTGCTGCTGGGGCGGCAGGTAGTCCTGAAGGAAAAGGAGCTGATGGTCACAGGGAACTCTCAAAGTAGATTCCTCCCTTTGCTCAACCCAGCTAAGTGACAGCTGCTGGGATGTCCACCTGGCTTTGACCTCTATCAGCTGTGGTAAGTTATTGTTGGATCTGAGTCAGGTTCTTAAATTGCATAGCGATAGTAAGAACTGCAGATGCTGGAGTCAGAGATAACACAGTGTGAAGCTGGAGGAACACAGCAGGCCAGGCAGCATCAGAGGAACAGGCAAGTTGACGTTTTGGGTCAGGACCCTTCTTCAGAAAAGTTTCTGAAGAAGGTCCCAACCTGAAACGTCAACTTCCCTGCTCCCCTGATGCTGCCTGGCCTGCTGTCTTCCTCCAGCTTCACACTGTGTTATCTCTTAAATTGCTATAAGTTGCCACTTAGTGACCTAAATAGATGAAAGATGGATGGGCTGTGTGATACCTCCACTGCCTCCTGTCTTAAAATATGTAGACCTCTACAGTAATGCGGATCTGAGAATTGCAGCATTTGAGCTCAAACCTCCTGTTGCTTTAAATATCCCTGCTCAGAGCAGATTTGGCTCCTGAGTCAACTGAAGCCTCCCGAAAAATGGGTTTCTGCATGACCTGTGAAACCTTAAGGTTTAATTGACATGAAATAAAACCAGGAGAATATATCATAGACCACTGGTTGGAGATTATCAGCTTACTCTTTTGTCCAAAGTCAAAATTGCCCCTGCAGCTGTGGAAAAAGTATGCTTAAAGATCAATAAAGAGTAGCTTGAAAGCCTTTTATTGATACCTCAGTTTAGGTCTTTTGAAGAATAGTTTAGGAAGAAAAGGGAAACCAGAAGTGATTGAAGCAATAATATTACGCACCTTGCTTTTGCTAACAGCAAAAACAAGTTTTTCCATTTACATGATATGGAATGTGACTGTGTTTGATTCTGACCACATTAAATAAAGCAACTTAAGATGTGAATGAGATACAATGGACAGTCAATTTAATATAGTTGCAGATAACAAGGTGGAGAGCTGGACGAACAGCAGGCCAAGCAGCATCAGAGGAGCAGGAATGCTGACATTTCGGGCCTAGACCCTTCTTCAGAAATGGCCAGGGGCCAACTCTCCGACATCTCCTCCTACCACCCCCTTGATCATGACACCACCCCCGACCACCAAACCATTATCTCCCAAACCATCCACAACCTCATCACCTCAGGTGACCTCCCACCCACAGTCTCTGACCTCATCGTTCCCCAACCCCGCACCGCCCGCTTCTATCTTCTTCCCAAAATCCACAAACCTGACTGCCCTGGTCGACCCATTGTCTCTGCCTGCTCCTGCCCCACCGAAGTTATCTCCACCTATCTGGACTCCATTTTCTCCCCCTTAGTCCAGGAACTCCCTACCTACGTCCGAGACACCACCCACGCCCTCCACCTCCTCCAGAACTTCCAAATCCCCGGTCCCCAACACCTCATCTTTACCATGGATGTCCAGTCCCTATACACTTGCATTCCCCATACAGATGGCCTAAAGGCCCTCTGCTTCTTCCTGTCCTGCAGGCCCGACCAGTCCCCCTCCACTGACACCCTCATCCACTTAGCTGAACTTGTCCTCACCCTCAACAACTTCTCTTTCAATTCCTCTTACTTCCTACAGACAAAGGGGGTGGCCATGGGTACCCATGTGGGCCCAAGCTATGCCTGCCTCTTTGTAGGTTATGTGGAACAATCCCTCTTCCGTACCTACACTGGCCCTAAACCCCACCTCTTCCTCCGTTACATTGATGACTGTATCGGCACCGCCTTGTGCTCCCACAAGCAGCTCGAACAGTTCATCCACTTCACCAACACCTTCCACCCCAACCTTAAGTTCATCTGGACCATCTTTAATACCTTTCTCTCCTTCCTGGACCTCTCTGTCTCCATCTCCAGCAACCACCTAGAAACCGATGTCCATTTCAAGCCCACCAACTCCCACAGCTACCTAGAATACACCTCCTCCCACCCACCTTCCTGCAAAAATGCCAGCCAGTTGTGAAGAAGGGTCCAGGCCCGAAACGTCAGCCTTCCTGCTCCTCTGATGCTGCTTGGCCTGCTGTGTTCATCCAGCTCTACACCTTGTTATCTCAGATTCTCCAGCATCTGCAGTTCCTACTATCTCTTTGTATAGTTGCAAGCAGAATATGTAGTTCCAGTGTTCCATGTATTAGCCTAATGAGCACATCCAGTAACTGTACATCGTTAAGGCACCAAATAAAATTGTTAAGATATTTTTTTCCTGTGCTGCAGTGAAGGTACAACTTTGAAATGTAGGAATTCTTCATTCTTTCTGAATTTTTTAATAGCTACAAGATTAAATGGAGAGGGGATAAGATACTGCAAATACCAGAAATATGAAACCAGAATGTGGTGAAATAATTCCGTTAAAACAGCAGCATCTGTGGAGTGACAGACTTTGGTGATTGATCATAAACAGAACATTACAATCAATCTCCAGATATTAGAAAGTGTAAATGATGAAATTTACAATTTAGTTTGATGAATCTATTCTAATATGTATTCAGGGAATGTTTTATTCATACCATTGAAAGTAAATATATTAGTTGCTTTTGCTTTGAGGACATTGATGTATTTAATGTTTGCCATTTCAAAGAGAGCTTAGTAATTTACCATAAAACTGTTAGATTCAGAAAGTAGATTATTTGTAAATTGCTGCATGTATATTTCTGCCAAGAATTGAAAAGACATTGCTGCTAGACTGTAAGGGAAAATATCCATTTGAGACCCACTATTATATTTTACTATAATTTCGTGGTCACTAATGATTTAAAGGTATGAATGAGTAATTCAGAAATTGACAGTTCATACCCACCATTTCACTACATATTGAACTCAATTTTTAAAAGTTAAAAATGAGACACTGCAGGTGTAAATATAGTGGGTATGAAGTCTTCTGAAGGAGGAAAGTCGCTGTGATTGCCTGGTTTGATTTATACGTTACCGTAGTTATTGATTTATTGACGCATTTATTGCCACGTGTATTCAATACAAAATACAGTGAAAAGTTTACATGATCCTCATGAATTGGCATAATTTTCATGAACGTAAAATAAAAAATAAAGAAAGACAACTCAGAGTGAGTCTAACATTTCCTCCTTTGCTGCTACAGTCCCATTCCAGGCTTCACCAGCCCATTCCACTCCAGCCTTCAGCAGTCCACACCACGTCGCTGCCAGACATGTTTGACATGATCCCTCCTGCAAAGTTGTTTTATTGAACTACAATTAAATTCTCCAAATACTGGTTTTAATTATTTAATGAAAAATCGTAGGTGTAATTCATCATAGAAATATTGTATTTGATATTCATGTTTAAAATTGTAAAATAAAATGTAATCATTATTTATTTCACCACTTATTTGGTTAAATCCATTGGATGCCCTTTGCCATTTATAGTAGCTTCATTGCATTAATTAGCTGTTAGATAAGAAGACTTTTGTCCCAATTCACAAAACCAACTGAAATCTTGCATGACTTACTTGCTCATACATGCTGTAATAAATTTGACACTATTGCTTCAGCGTAAGTTCCTGGGCTAAACTTTGATATCAGCTTTGGCTCAGAGGTAACTCTTTCACTTTGAAACTTTGGGGCTGAGACTTGGCCACATAATCCAGGCTGTAACTGCAGTGTAATATTGAGTGTGTGCTGTATTGTCAAACATGCTGTCCTTCAGATGCAGTGTTAAGATAAGGCTCTGTCTGCCCCTTTGGTGGACACACAAAAAAAATCTACAGCGCTTTTCAAAGGAGAGCAAGAAATATACCTTTACTTCCGGCCAACAATTATTCCTAAAACCAGGAAGGAAAGTTTGGGAGAGAAAGAGGCACAAGGTTCCCTTGTCAGGACAGTAGGTCCCCTTTTACTCCCTCTGATCCACAAAGTGAGTTTGGTCCCACATGCATTTCCCAAACCTGTCAGTTAAAAGGGCATTGCATTACTAATGATTTTATCCTTTTGCAACAGGGAATCAGAAGCCAAATACAAGAGATATGAGCAGGTCGGATAGTGCCCATCGGACTGTTTAGATGTTTGACTTTAGAGCGGTGCAATTGTTCTAGGTGCACCATCAAAAGTTCAAGTTATTTCATCCAATTCTCCACATGCACACGTCCATAAGAGTGAAATTTAGAATCTAGTAGTGCTCAGTCAACCTTGTACATTTAAGCAGACTGTGTAGTGGTTCACACCTGTTACCTCACCTCAGAATAGTTTGTGACTTTATCCCAGGCTAGGATATTCTGTCACCTGGATGTAATTGGGATCAGTAGAACCTATATGTAGGTAGCTCACTTTCTTTCTTCACTGTTGTTAAACTTATTTCTAAATGACCTATTTTCATATTGTTTCCAGTCTGCTGAATAGCTTCTGGTATATTTGATGCTAGTGACTGCACAGAAGTGAAGGTCTTTGACAATGAATTTGTACTCTTTATGTGTTAAAAGGTTTATATAGGATTATCTTGCCTGGTTTTGGGGAAAAAAACCACACCATACATGGATAACAAACATGGGGCTGGATGAACACAGCAGGTCAAGCA
>JAHRHZ010000077.1:7148931-7187947 GCA_024137785.1 Ginglymostoma cirratum | reverse complement strand
CAGCATCTGCAGTACCTTTTATCTCTGACACCATACATGGATATGTTTTCATGGAAAATAGTCATAGGTTTAGCCAGAAATGTAGAGAAAGGGAATGTGGCAGGTGTTGCATATGTACATTTTGAAAGGAGTTATGAAAATGTGTTAAGAGAAGTAAAGCTTAATGCATAGACTGTTAGTGCGAGGATAGAAAGCACAATGGGAGATAAAGGTGATTTGTTTTTTTGGAAGGATAGAATGGAAGTTTTGTGTCTAGGAATCTATGTTGGAATATTTCTCATTTTGTATTATATCTTGGAATCGGTTTCAGGCAGTGAAGAAGCAACTTCCAAGTTTCTTGAACACATCAAATTAGGAGCCAAATATTGAATATTACATTTTGGGAAAGGAGTACTAAAAGGCAAAGTAAGGGAGGACTTTCCACTTGGGGAGTTTATCCATCATGAATTTAGTGGAAGACCTATGGAAACCCTGGCAAGGTTGCACATCCTGCTCTGGGAATTTCTACATCAATTTTCCTCAACACAGTGATGAAACAGTCCCATTAGAAAGTACCCCCACTAACATGCTTACAAGAGTGGAAGAAAGGAGAGACTTTGATTTTCTGATGTTGGCATGGTTAACGTTCAAATAGCTAATGATGAATGTTACACGGACTTAAATTGTAATGTGCTGATGGTACCAGCTTCATGAATGTTAGGTCATTTTATAAATCTTCAGGATAAGGCACAGGGAGCACATTAATGTTGTGAAACTTAGCTGGAAAGGAATAATTTGATACAAGCATTGGAAGAGAGAAGTAAACATTTTGAAAGGCTTTGAAGAGGTTTAATGTGCACGTCAACCCATTAACTCCTTTACTGAAGCAGAAAGGAGAAAAGAGGGTAAGAAGTGACAAATGACATGAAGGGAAAAGAAAAGCAAGGTTTAGAAATGATTGACTGAACACTGCTAGGCCCAACTCTTCTGTGATGGCCATTAAAATAGGAATGCTACTGCACAAAGCAAGAATGATGTAAGTAGACCTTTGTCAGTCTCGAGCACGATTCTCTCCGTTCGGGGGAAGGTTCACTGGACTGAAAATGTTATCTTTGATTTCTCTCCACAGATGCTGCCAGACCTACTGAGCTTTTCCAGCAATTTCTGTTATTGTCACCGTTCTCTCTGGTCCTGTTACCCTCTTGCATTTGAATTAGAAGGTGATGAGTTCAGTCAGTTCGCCAGACATCTGAACACAATCCAAGTTGTGTAGCATTAAGGGTGCACACTACATTGAGAAGGCACCATCTTTGTGGATGTGATCTTAAACCAAAGCCCGATCAAAATGGTCATAAAAAATCCATGGCTTTATTTGCAACTAGATTGGATTTTTGTTGGTTGGCTAATATCTAGCTCTGAGCAATATCACTAAATATAGGTCCGGTCATTATCACAGCCCTGTTTGTGGGATATTGCTGCATGGGAATTGATTAAAATCAGTGATAGCATTTGCAAGTAATTAATTGGATGTGCGAAGTAGCTATATAATTCAATGTTATTTGTTTGCATCTTCAAAGCCCATTTCAAAATGTTTATCCTCACTGATGTCTTTGGTCACTCTGTAAAGTTTGCATTGCTCTCCATTTTGTAACTGGTACTCTCCCTACAAAGTGTCATGCAATGGTTCATCATGTGAAAACTGCTCTCAATGAGAAAAATGTGTCATAGAAAATGTTTTGCTCTCCTTGACCTACTTTAAATAGGAATCTAAATTAGATAGCAGAAATGTAATGGTTTATACACTGAAAGAATGGCTTTTTTCTCTCAAGCTCATGTTTGGAAAACACAGTTTTTCGAGGTTTTCAGACTTATCAATGTCAGACTTACCAATTTGACGCATCAGATAATGTTTGAAAAGCAAAACTGAGCTTGACCTTCTTGTAACCTGTAGAGAGAGAGTTGCATTTTCCACATGTTTTGACCATGATTATGTTATTCCAAGTCAGTGTAATTGGTGAACTCTTTATTCCAGGATATTCTGATGCAGAAAATTTTTCCTGGAAGAAATATTTGGAGGAGATGGGTGCTACTTCTGCTCCAGCTCGTGCTTTCAAAGCGGTACGTCATTGTTCTTGCCACTATCCACTCCAGAGATTGTTTAAAAGCATTGAGTAACAAGTTACAATGTTTTTATGAACTAATGTAAATGATTTCAAACAATTACAAATAATTTAAAATATAAGTTATAAACTTTCCTGATTGTTAAAGTTTGAAATGTGCCCCATTATGACAATTTTTTTGCTGTTTTTGAGGTCATCCATTGTCTTGGTTGCTTTGTGTTTTATTGCATAATTCAAGCATACATCACTGGCAGCAGTTATATTACCTGGTGAAGTAACGCTGTAACTATGATCTGTCAGTATGTTTTGTTCAGTGTATTTAAAAGTGTTCCCAATTTACTAGTAGTCGGCAGAGCATTCTGAAGTGCTTTGGAACCAAGAGCTAAATACGTATTAGCACACCTCTCATTTTTGTAAATAATACAGATATTCCTCTGATTGTTTCTGCATTTACCAATGGGTAATTCTATAGCAATGAATAAGGGTGTCGCAGAGGTAATCCTAGAGATAGTTCAGGTAATACGCCTCAAAATGTATACTGCTTCAAGTAGTTGCTCTCTTAGAGACCACAAGAGAATTATAGATAGCAGAGACTGTCTTCATTTACCTGCCAAAGAGGGCAACTTGTCGTTCTTTCTTCACATCATCATACTGCATCTTAATTGTTTTGAAAGTTTTTGACTCTGCATGAAGATCACCTCATGTATTTCACACTCTGCATGACAGTATTCTTCTTGGCATATCGTATCAGTTGTTCCCTTCATCAATTTTAATCTGTGTTTCTTGTTCTAGTAACTTCACATCATAGACCAACAGCACAGGAGAGCATTCAGCCCAAAGACTCTTTACCAGTTCTTTTGAAGAGCAAGCCAGTTAGTCCAATTTTCCCTCTTTCCTTGTATTTGTGGCTTATTTTCAAGTGTTTATCCAAAACCCTTTTTGAAAGTTACTACTGAATCTGTTTCCAGCATTTTATAAGGCAGTACATTTGAGATCCTAACCAATTGTAAAAAAAATTCCATCATCTAGCTCATGATTCTTTTGCCAGTCATCTTAAAACAGACCTCTTGTCTTATCTTCTCAGAGAAGAACAACCCCAGCATCTCCCATCTATTCACACAACTGTAATCCCTCATTCATTATTGTGAATCATTTCTGAATCCTCTCCACTGCTTCCAAGTCTATCCAAAAGTGCAGTGCCTAGAATTGCACACAGTAATCTAGTTGATTATGAATGACTGTTTTCTGCTTGTTTAGCATAACAGTGTTGTTGACTTTTTGTGCATTATGTCTCTTGTGAAGACTACGATCCTATGTGTTTTGTTAACCTTTTCTTCCTTCCAGTCTTAAAACACAGTCAATGCCCACAATTTTCCTATTATTTATTCCAACACAATTTTGTATTCTTCTGCCTCTTTTAACCTGTGGGTTTTAATTTTGCAAGTAAGCCTAAATGGGGGCTTTAACGAATGCCCTTTTCCAGTTCAATGTACACATCAACTGTCCTTATCAACCTTCTCTTACTTCTTCATAAGGCTCAATCAATTTAATTAAACATACTTTGCCTTAACAGAGCCCTACCGGTTCCACATTATTAGTTTTTGCTTGTTTAAGTTGCTGTTAATTTACACCTGGGTTCACTTAATGGACTCTACGCTTCCTTGATTGAGGTTCAGGTGGGAGGTGGCATGGTCACCAGCCAACATTCTACAACCTGTCTGAAATTTTATATACAGTGGGGGAGGCATCAGGTGGTCTCCCTTATCTGCCATCATCGGTACTTCCCTGATGGGTGCATCTCCCCCACTAATGTTTGGCAGCTTTAGATCGATGCGTTGATGTTGGACAAGTGGTAAGGGAGAGAATACCCTGTGTGGAGCATTCCTGGACACATTGCAAAGCAACCCTCCCAAATGATCATTCATTTTCTCTCTCTTTTCCGCTCCTAAACCTGGCTTCTAACCTGCCTCAAACTACCACCATTCAACCCTACCAAACTGCTCCCGACTCCCTTCATCAATACCTAGGCTTCTGAGAATTGTGGGATTTCCTGAAGCCCAGCAGTGTCAAACAGTTTCATACTGAGCTGTTGGCCATTTGATCAGCCAGATGGAACTGACTGCCAAATTAGGGACAGAAATCACTTGCCTTAAAGCAAAATAATTGCCACAGGGCAGACAACAGGTTCATAGAAAGGAAGGCTTCTCTTAACTTTTTAAACTGTGGGGATTGGAACTGCAGAGCCCCATAAAATCCAGGCTGTTGTTTCTAAGCTCTTCCTCACCACCGACTCAGCCTAACTTGAAATAGACCACCAGGTTTTTCTGGTTCTGAGGAAGGGTCACCGGACCCAAAATGTTAACTCTGATATTTTTCTTCACAGATGCTACCAGACCTGCTGAGCTTTTCCAGCAACTTCAGTTTTTGTTCCTGATTTAGAGCATCCGCAGTTCTTTCAGTTTTTACGAGATTTATCTTATCTATTTCGATTCCAAATCTTGTAGCAATGTCTTTACTCGATCGACTCTTCCCAAAGCTAGGTAGCCCCAATTTTTTGCAACTGTCTTGTTGTTGCTTTTCTCTGTGCTTGGTTGAATATTTCACCTGTGTCTTGTTCAAGGTGGTCTGGCGAGAGAACGGCAGTTTTCATGTAATGTCACCAACTTATATTGTACTGAACTTGCACTGTAGTTCAGCATGTTGCTTTTGTATTTCTTTCTGACTCACAGTGATCTTACCTGTTTTGTGCTGCACCTATCAGTAACCCTCGGATGTTCTTTAACTTCACCTTTTATAATTCCATAATAATAATCATATGATTAATTCCTTGTGTCTCACACTTGCTGCATTTATTACCCAATTCTCTGTTCATTTACATTTTTAAAAATTATTTTAAAATTAACCAACAAAAATTGTTGGTTTCTGCTTATTACTTCCAGGTTAACTAGTCCCTTCCTTAATATCAGATTTTACTGAGTTACTGAAGCTAAAATTAGGAAAAGGTGGTTGCCCAACACCATGGCTACACCATGCAGGTTAGAAGGGGAATATTGGACCCTCTTTCACTAGGGACAAATATTGTGGCCAACAGACTATGTGAGCACCAAAGTAAGTTTACAACGACGTTTTAAATTGAGTGTTTCCTTCCAACCCAGACTGAAACTACATGGCATTCTGTGTTTTCCATTTTCCTGTGATGTTGAATGATGAAAATCTGATGAAACTCCTGGAATTGTGGATGAGACCCAGTAACCGCACAGAACCCTTCTGCTAGTATCTTTAAAGATGGTGTAAATCATTCAAGCCCCCACCCCAACATTTTAAACCTAAGGAAACAGCCTGTCAGTGCTTTCTTCCCAGATTTCCAATGGAAATCCTTGAGGAAACAGTGTTAATGCTGTTTTTCCATGATATCCGCCACAGAAATTTAGCTGTAAGTCTTCAATATAAGATGCTGGTTTAATTAATAGAATCTGGAATTTAAAATTGTCGCAAGCCTAGTGACTTTGAAACTCTCATTGAGTGTTGTAAAAAACCATTTTCTTCACTCATGTACTGATTTTACCGGTTGAGACCTGGATGTGACTCCAAACCCATACAATATGATTGACTCTTAATCATGCTCTGAAATGGTCAGGTGAGCCACTCACCTGAGCATTTGGTGGAATTCCACTGGATATGTAGTTGACTGCGCGGGTCAGCCAATCTGTTTCCAGCAGATTTGTAAAATAGGACAGGATACCGCAGACGGTTGAGTTTGAACGAGTTTCTGGTTCGAGTTTTCTCTCTCTGCCTCTGAGATGCATTTTCTTTCAAAGGCAGCTGCACTGTTTTTATTTGTTGAAACCAGATGCAGCGAGCCTGGATAAGTTTCTTCCAAGTCCCTGAGTCAATGTCAAGAATCCAAAATCAAAGACTTCCAATTGTCTTTGACTTGTTTCATAGAAAATGAGATCCAGAGAACCCTAACCCCTTCGACCCTTTGAGCCTGCTCCACCATCCGATGTGATCATGGCTGATCATCCAATTTAGTATCCTGTTTTGGCTTTTCTCACATTGCCTTTGATCCTTTTAGCCCTAAGAACTATAACTAACTGCTCTTAAAAACATGGAATGCTCTGCCTTATGTGGCAGAGAATTCTATAGGCTCACCGCCGTCTGAGTGAGGAAATTTCTTCTGCTGAGACACATTGAGGGTGCCTGCTTCAGGTGGTGTCCTGCACCTTTCTAGTGCTGTGATTAGGGTACCAGAACCCCACAATGATACAGTCATCATTCTCTCAACTTCTATATGAATTTTTCTTTTAAAAATCATGGAATCTTCAGAGGTCAATGCCGCGATCCTTTATTTTATCCCTGAGCTTGACCCTGACCTTTGGTGGCCTGTTGTGTTTGGTTTCTGATTGCTGACACTGGTGTGTGAAGTTAACAGGAGGGCACTGCTTGTGGAAGAGGTCCTAGTGTCAGGCATCCTTGTCCTCACCTGCCCTTGTCCATACCGATGTACCACTGGCCTTGTAACAGGTGAGTAAAGGCTGTGCCCCTGGATTCCTCGAGATGAGATCCCAGATTATGAAAAAGAAAATACATTGGATTCTGGGACTTTGAAATAAAACTATGAAATATTAGAAATTCTTAGTTCATCTGGTGGTTGTGAAGAGAGGAACAGAGTTGATTTTTCAGATCACTGATCTGTCATCTACACTGGTCATTGATTTGAATCTTTCACTTTGCTTTCCTATGCTCTGCTGCTTCCAGCTGAGTAGTCCAGTTTTCTGCCTTTACTCCAGCTGTTCAGCTTCCCACCTAACTTCCTTCTGTGAAAATATACATTATGATGTATATGTATTATTATATATCATTTCTGTGAAAATAGACAATCAACCCCAACGTATGTACATTATATCTGTATTTTTGTTGGACATATGTAAAATCAAATTTTTGGTTAATTTTCTGTTTCAAATTTCCAATGTATTCCCAACGAGTCAAAATTCAGTGGCTTTCCTTATCAGCACTTTAATTTGTATATATTTCTGTCTGACCATAGATTCCTGGTAAAATCTCTTTAGTATAAATTTTGATTTATTTATTCTGTGTCATGGCTTCAAAAAGTTGATGATTTCTCATGCCATCAGTTCAGGACTTTATTCATGTAGTAGTCTAAAATAATTTGTATTGGGTGGTGATAGTTTACGTTACATACCTGCATGGAATCTTGTTCACCAAGTTTAAACAGTAGGCGCTTAGCAGTAAAATATCATCACTGTTGAAATTTCCATCCTGCAGAGGTCACCACACGGTTTCCAGGTGAATATGAAGCTTGAAGCTGTTGACAGACGAAACCCAATGTTGATTCGAGTTGCCACAGTTGTAGATGTTGATGATCAAAGGATAAAGGTACTTCATGTTTGGAGATTCTAATTGCTCGATGCAACTATTTAAAATGTCTTGCTGAGATTTTTCATTCCTTTGACACAGCTAACTTACACAGGGAATTTCAGGCTCATCCCATTCTCTGAGTAATGTTATCACAACCAAGTTTAATTTAAATCTTTTTGATGGGGCTTAGTGATTGCTGCTAACTTTGTTAGTTTGCTAACTATTCTTCAAACTAACTAGGAATTCCCTTTTCCTAAATTCAAATTATCCATATTGGACTCTAGTACAGCTGATCAGTCAATGTCCTGTTTTTATATTGCACTTTTCACAACCGCTGACTTCTCAAAGGATTTTTTTTACAACAAATGAAGTACTTTTGAAATGTAGTCACTGTAGCAGTGCAGGAAAAACCGCACAGTAGACTTCCATAAACTGTAACATGATAATGACCAGATAATCTGTTTTTATGATGTTGGTGGAAGCGTAACTGTTGGGCTGGCTGCTAGGGTTAACTCATGCACTTTTCAAAATATTAGTGATGCACATACTCCAAGATCAAATAATTACAAAGGCACTACTGTGAGCCTGTCCAACAGTCTGGACAAAACTCTCAATATCATTGCCTCGCATTGCTTACCATCTGTATGCAAGAGCTGTCAGGATTCAGTTACTATATCTCTTTACTGAATGTAATGAACATCATATTTTTCATTCTGATTGGGCATACAGTTTGCTAAAAATTCTTTTAATGACTGACAGAACAACCAGGCATTCACAGAAAATGTCAGTAATTGATGTCTATAAGCATTTTTACTCACCTTCAAGCATGTTAAAGCCCCAACAAATATTTCACTAACCATGTTGCTGTCTGAGCCATGCACTATTAGCAATCAAATTTGTAACATTTTAAAAGTGACATATTTCTTAAACAGAAGACATAATGCATTTTACATATATTTGTACCAACTCGCTATTCCTGTGCCTGCCTTTCTTTCTGGGTCATACGTTCTGCTACATTAGCCCTGCATTCCATGCTTGCCTCTCCATCATTTGATATACTTAAAGCTGAGATAGACAGATTTCTCAGGGGATATGGAGACCAGGTGAAAAAGTGGATCAAAGACCAATGATCAGCCATGATTGTACTCAATGGTGGAATAGGCTTGATGGAATGTATGGCTTACTTCTAATTTGTATGTTTTTTTGTGTCAGTGAATACCCATAGACTTGCTCTGTCCTGTTTCTGCATCAAACCTTTGATTTGGAGTGTCATTGACTAGTTCCAGATTCAGCTCATTCAGCTCTTGATGGCAGTTCCTCCACCAAAGATTCCACTGGATCCAAAATCATTGTCACTTTTCTGGAGGTGGTCAGATTCATACAGTCTCCCACCACAATGTGTTGACAATTTGTGAGCACTACTGTCCTCTTATTATAAGAGCAAGTTCTACACATAGCCTGATGTATTATGCATCATTGACATTTAAATCACAGATCTGTAGTCGATTTACAAAACTCTAGACCTAAGGATTCCTTGTTAAACAGAAGAGAGGTATATGTTACAAATAAGAGCGATGGAGCAAACAATCCAGTTTGATGGGGTGTCGTCATTTGATGCATATTGTTGGTGGCTTTGAAGGCCATTCATTGAAAACCAGAGTCTGACATAAATGCCGCATGTGAAGCTGCCATGTGATATTGTAGCTTGCTGGTTTCCATGTTGGAGACTGTTGCCACGTTGCTGTTGTGACTGATCATTATGCAGGTGTGTGCCGACCACAGGAGATGTCATTTCTCCCTTTCAGAATCACAGAATAGTTAAGGCGTAGAAGAAGTTCAACCCATTGTGTCTGTACCATCTCTCTCAGCATTTTGTTTCAAGCTGAGGAGTGCTAGCTGGAGTTTAATTTGGATAAATGCATTTTGGTAAAGCAAACAAGAGCAGGAATTATGCAGTTAATGGTAGGACCCTGGGTAGTGTTATCAAACAAAGACCCAGGGGACCTTTGAAAGTTGTATCACAGGGTGGTTAAGAAGGCGTTTAGCACACTGGCTTCATTGCGCAGACCACTGCGTACAGGAGTTTGTATGCAATGTTGAGGTTGCATAGGATGATAGCAAAGCCACATTTAGAGTATTGCATACAGTTCTGGCTGCCCTGCCAAAGGAAGAATATTATTAGATTGGAGAGGGTTCCGAAAAGATTTACCATGATATTTCCAGGATTAGAGGGCCCTGAGTTATAAGGAGAGGCTGGATTATTGGGACTTCTTTCACTGGAACTGAAGAGGTTGAGAGGTGACCATATAAAGGTTTATAAAATCATGGGTGACATAGATAAGGTGAATAGCAAAAGTCTTTTCCCTGTGGTGGGAGAGTTCAAAATTAGAGGGCATATTTTTAAGGTGAGAGGAAAAAGACTTAAAAGGAACCTGAAGGGCAACTTGTTCCCATAAAGGGTGGCTCATGTGTGGAATGAGCTGCTAGAGGATGTGTAGTTGCAGGTATAGTTACAACATTTAAAAGTCACTTGGATAGGTACATGAATAGGAAGGACTTAGAGGGATATAGCCCAAACATAGGCAAGTGGGACTAGTGTAGTTTAGGAACTTGGTCAGCATGGACGAGTTGGACCAACAGGACACTTTTCATGCTGTATGACTCTATGGCTCTATGACTCGATGATTTACATGCAAAAGTTCCTGCTTTATCCCTGAAACTCTGCATTTTGTTCCTATTTAAATAATAATTCAGTGTTCTCTTGAATGTCTTAATTCACGCACTTAGGCAATTCCTTCCAAACCAAGACACTTCGTTGTGTGAAATAAAAATCTTTCGGCAGCTAGTAACTCACAAGTATGATAGTCAATAGTTAGGGACTTCATTGCACACTTGCATGCAACTTTGATGCGTAGCCATGGGTTACCCTCGAGCTACCTCACTGTAGAGAAAGTCTTGGGCGTGCAACCTATTTTCAATCCTGTGGATGTGCCTCGCCTGTCGAGGTCACCAATCTTCAATTAAATGACAGACATACAGCCGACCTAGTTACATGAAATGGAAAGTGCAGCTTTTGTAAGAGTGTTTCTGTAGCCCATGTAGCGTTTCAGTCATCAACCTTTTGTTTATACCTTCTGAGGCCAATTTGGCATAACCTCAGTTTGTCAAGTATTGCAAATTAATTGAAGCATTTAACGATAGCCATAAGTGTGAGCAAGGAATGCCATCAATCTGTAATAAAAACAATGTCTGCACTTAATGTCGCTTGTTACAACAAACACCATTAATAGGTGTTGGGTTCAGCTATTACTTGGAGCTCTGAGTCAAATTAGAACCTGAACCACAATAATCAATTAAATCAAGATACAATTCTATTCACTTTACACATTGTGTGTTGGCATGTGCATTGTTGTACCAAGATGAAATGCTCTGGCATAGCCTGGTTAAACCTAAATTTAAAGTTTCACTTTACCAACCTTTTGTTAAGTATTGATAACAAGAGTTCATTGCCAGGCAAAAGTCATCCTTGAATACTTCACCATTCAATCTTCCTTTTCTTTACATATGGTAAACACACTCGCTTTGGATAACTGACTGCTTGCTGAATAAAGTCAAATAAAATAAACAAACTTAGAATTCCTTCCTCTTTTTATGCACCTTTTCTAAAAATGTGGTAAGAAGGCTTTGTCCTAATCTCCACCAGTACCATTCTGTAACTGTTTTCAGGGTATGGACCACATTGACAAATTGTAACAATCTCCTTGTGAAGGATATGTACAGCCTCTACAAGTATGACCTTGCCCATTGTGGAGTTTTAAGAGCAAACTGCTATTCAAGTATGTGAAAAAGGAAGAGAATAGCTAAAGTAAACATTGCTCCTTTAAAGGCAGTGTCAGGAAAAGTTATAAACAAACACTGAAATTCTGGAAAAGCTCAGCAGGTCTGGCAGCATCTGTGAAGAGAAATCCGAATTAACTGGAAAAATTATCATTTGAATGAGGGAATGCCAGAAACTATAAAAAAATTCTGTCTGTTTTCACAGTAGAAGATGCAATTAGTTTAAATGGCATTGTGGGCTGAAGGGTGATGTGGTGTTCTATGTTCTGTGTTTTAATTTCCAATTATAAATCTGAATAGAGGTTAACCAAAGGACTAATTAAAGTAGGCAACTTAAGATAATTCATATCAACAGAAAAGGAGTCTGAGAGCAATTTAAAAGATGAAGATCCAACAAATTCCCTGGACTTGATGGCCTGCATTCTAGGATTCTACAAGAGAGCGCTACAGTACCAGTGATACTCCAGTGAAAGGTTTGTCATGCTGAGAAGTTACACTTTGTCATTGGATACAATTTGGCTGCTGCAGATGCCTGTAATGCCTATTGGATGTCAAATTCGGAGCTGGTAAATTTGTTCCAACTCTATTCTACCTAAAAAGGTGTTATTGCCACACACCACAAGAATCCAAAGTGGGAAGACTTAATGTTCATAAGGACTAAGCCATGGTCATTTCTACCACTACTGTCATGGCCAGATTCATTTACAAAAGATTAGTAATGGTGAAGTCAGTTAGCTTTTTCCCTCACGTTAGTTTGCTCAGCATCTGGTGTGACAGCCTACTTTGGCAGCTTTGTCTTCTGTCAAACCAATTGCATCAGTAATGGTGCTACTAATCCGCTCTAGGTGATAGAAACTCCCTGATCCAGAGAACATTTTCTGCCCTTGCTAACCTCAATGTTACTTCCAAATGGTGCTTAGTGTGGAGGAACATTGATTCATCAACTGAGAATGACAGCTATCAACAGGGTGTTTCCTTGCCCGTGCTTAATCTAATACCATGAGGCACTGTTGGGTTCACAGTCAATGTTGAGGATTACCAAGGCCACTCCATCATGACTGTTGTTGCTGTGCTTCCACTTTTGGGGCATTCCTGCCGTTGGACATGACATGCCCAGAGATGGTGATGGAGACATGGGCTAACAGGTATGATTCTGTGTATATGACCATGTTAGGTTGACTTTTCTGACTTGTTTTTAGTATAACTTTTGAAATGTTGCTTCAAATACCCAGTAGTTAATGACTGAGTTAGGGGAACATTATTGTATCTGATACAATGCCACGGTAGATGATCCATCTAGTTTAGATCACCTTGCTTCTGTAGTGGTTTGAAAAAACTGAGTGGCTTTGTAGCCGTTTTAAAGGGCAGTTCAGAGTTAACCAAAATACTGAGAGTTTGGAGTCATCCATTGCCTGAGGAGATAGGAACAGCAAATTTTGTTCCCTGAAGGACTTTTCTGAGCCAAATGGATTTTTAATGACACTGAGAGGTTGATCATTGGTCATAGCATATGTCATGCTCAATTTTACTTCTCCTCAGTTTGTTTCTTATCACGTGAAATTTTACAAATGTACAAATTGCTTGTTGAATCAGACATGACACAGAAATTATTTTGAAGGTGGGCATTCTAGTAATCATTGGTCAGAATTCTTCCTTATATACAATCTTTATTACCAGGAGTGTGATGGAATATTCCCCACTTGCCTGGATGAGTGCAGCCCCAATCACACTCAGGAAGCTTGACACCATCCAGAACAAAGCAGCCCGCTTGATTGGCAGTACATCCAGAAGCATCCACTACCTCCACCACCAACGCTCAGTAGCAGCGGTGTGTACTATCTACAAGATGCACTGCGGAAATTCACCAAAGATCCTCAGACAGCACATTCCATGCCCATGACCACTTCCATCTAGAAGGACAAGAGCAGCAGATATATTGGAACACCACCCCATGGAAGTTCCACTCCAAGCCACTCAACCATCCTGACTTGGAAATATATCATTGTTACTGTGTCACAATCCTGGAATTCCTTCCCTTAAGGGCATTGTGGGGAATCCCACAGAAGGTGGACCGCAGTGGTTCAGGAAGGCAGTTCACCACCACCTTCTCAAGGACAACCAGGGATGTGGCAATAAATGCTGGCCAGCCAGTGATGCCCACATTGCACGAATGAATAAATTTAAAACAATTTGGGAATCTGGGACACATGCACCCGATGATGTTTGAGGGCCTCCAGCTCGGTTCTCATTCTAATCAAGTTTGTGAACTGTTTACAATAGTGAATATATTTGGACATAGTGCTGCCACTTACTGTGTGGAGCTTTGGCAAAATCAATCAATTTGGACATTAACAGAGCTCATAGGCCCTGGAATATTATGATTTCAGATTGGCAGCAGCCCTGCTTTGGGACCAGATGAAGGACTCCTGGTATCCTGGCTTGATGTTGAGAATTCCTTTAAAAAAAACAAGCTTTCTTTTATTGGTGGCCTTTGGGAGTCTCTGTAAATGTATATTCTCTCCAATTTCTGTCAAGTTTGGTAGCTTGGTCGTATTAACAGGCCTGAAACCACTGATTTGCATGCTGACGGCGCCCAATGTCTGTTTCAAATGGACACCAGGAAGTTTCTATTTACACCGTTATGTTCCCAAGGTTTGGAGGTAGGAATAGCCCTAGAATACCACGGCCCAAAAGACACCCTCCGAATATTATAGAATGTTCAGAAATCAGACACAACATGAGCCAGATTTTGGCCATTGTTTAGAAATCTCAAGGTTTTTCTCTCTGAAGTTTCTCTTTGAGCATTGCGCTGATTAATTGAATCTCAGTTTATTTCTTGATAGTGTGGCTGCCCCTTGCCAAGAACTCTGTTGATTTGTTTTAATGAGTTTAAACATGACAGTTGAGTTGGATCTTGAAATATCATATATTTAAACAAAACGTACTAAAATCAGCCAAGGAATACAAATGGACTTTTTTTTTACAATTAATCACATTTGCAAGGCTTCACCTTCCAAGAGTGGTACATTACGTGTTGCTTTGAGAACCTGCTGTCACTTAATCATAAGTAGTAAGTTTTTCTCAGTTGTTTTAACAAGTTCCATCATGTTGTATCTCATGCAGATAATAGTTAGCCTGAAATAGCAACCTAATGTGCTTAAAAATAAAGCCATGAAAATTGACTGCATCCTAATGTATTGACCTGGATTTAGCAATCAGTGGTGAAGTAATGGTAAAGTTGCGCTTACAGATATTTCCAGGTCATTTGAGAATTAACTTGTGATCTCACTCAGAGATCATTTTTCAGAGTACTCAAAGAATTGAAGTGTCCTCACTGAGACACACAAGGCTCGATCTTGCAGTCACAAAACTGGGCCAAGTTGATGAAGGATGGCAAAGAAAAAACGTAGCTGAGTAGCGCGGGCAAAAGTCCCACCACCTACTTTCCCCAGCAGCCATTTTGTGGGAGTGGGGGCCAGCAAGGAAACAGGCCTACTCTTGTCCCAAAGTTAGACCCTGCAGGACTTTCACCAAGAGGTCAGACAGCGAAGTCCTGATTTGTGCATTTAATAATGCATGCATGGAAACTGGAGGTTATTGTCTGATTTATTTCTTAGTAACAGTGAGCACTGGTAGCCTCCCACTTAACTCGTGATACAAAATCTGAGCGAATACATTTTTTTTTCCTGTTTGACCTCTTAATAACTTCTAATTTGAGAGATTATTGGAGCAATTTTCTGGGTGGAAACTTTAATGGTGGGGAATAGCTCAGTGTTCCCTTTTCACTCTGGATCTGGCTAGGGCCATATTCAGAAAGAATGGCCTACCTGCTAATGCACTTAACACCATACAAATGTGATGCATATGGGGTTAGTGATTCTCATTTTGGAATTAAATGAAGTCTGCTCTGTACACACACTATCTACATTCACCTTTCATCCTCTTGTGACCATGAGGAGCTGGGCCTGGCGTACTGATTCTCCTTCCTCTTCTGGATCCCCCTGCACTTTACTGCAGCCAGATGGATCATGAACAAATGACAAATGTGGTATGTGAATGTGGTAGGTCCGTCAGCATGTGTCCCAAAGACTGGAAAATCGCATCAACAACACATCAGCCTTTGGCTGGCAGTAACAAGCAAGATACTAATCCTACCCGCCCAGCCTGCACTTGGAAAATTCAGAGCAATGTCCAACATGAAATGTGACATAAAGAATTAGGCTGACAACCAGTGTTCCCTTTAAGGTTGGCAATCTTTCAGCCATGGGGCTGTGCACAGCAAATCGGCATGCAGATGTGGTTCCCAGCATTGACTTCCAGTTCCCAAAGCTGCAGCTGAACATAGACATGGGAAGTCCATGCAGTAACAGGAAAAATTAGAGGGAACGTAGCTGATAACCAATTTAGATTGTCAGTCAAGCTCAAAGAATGGCACCATTGTGCCCACTAGAATTTAAATTTGTTAATATATTTGTTTTAATGTAAACATATACTGCACCTGTTGCAACTCAACAAGCTAACTGGTGGCCATTTTGTAGTTACTTTCTAAAGGCAATGCCTTGTTGAATCAGAGCTAACCTGAATTTAACTGGGGCATTCTATGTGGCAACATCTCCACGAGTATCCAACCAACTGTCCTCTCACATAGTATAAATGTTGTTTTCCCTTTCGATTGGCTTTTTTTTTCACAAATTGTCCCGATGAGTGTGCAACAAAAAGCTTCCACAAAATGTTTCAGCAATACTGTAATTCTGTCCCACCAAACTGCTAAAGGTAGTCTTCGGAATCTGGGATGGTAAATCTGAACAAGTGAAACTGTTTTGGATTACGAAAATATGTTGGAAGACCTGATTGCAGACAGGCAATAGCTATTATTTGAACAAGAGCTATATGGTCCATAATTTATCTATTCCTTAAGTAAGCAAAAACCAACAGGAAAGTTGAATCAGCTGTGGCTGACAAAAGAAGTTCATCATTGCAGATCAAAGGAGATGGTTTATAAGGATGCTGGAAAAATTAGAAAGTCCGAGGATTGGGAGCCATTAGAATTCAGCAAGGGTGATCGTGAATTTGATGTAGGAATACAATCTAGCAAGAAACAAAAACTAAAATGTAATCTTCAGGTAAATGAGAAGGAAAAGACAAACATGGACCCATTGCATGTGCAAAACAAGGAAATGGCAGAGAAACTGAACAATGATTTCATATCACAGAAGAAGATGTAGGAAATTTCCCATAGGTAAACCACAGGACTTGTGAAACTGAAGAATGGAAAGTAATTAGCATTAAAAAAGAGCTGGTACTTGATCAGTTAACTGGATTGAAGGTTGATAAATCCCCCGGAGCAGATGAACTTCATCCCAGAGTATTGAAGGAGTTGGCTGGAGGAATAATGGATGCACTGTTGGTTATCTTTCAAGATTTAATAGTTATGGCAGGGTTCCTAAAGATTGGAATGTAAGCAAATGTAATCCCACTATTTAAGAAGGGAGAAAGAGAAGGAGAATGGAGAACTGCAGATCTATTAATTTATATCCATGGTAGGAAGGTATTTGAATCTCTTACAAAGTCTGAGATAAGGGGAGACCTAGAAAAGAATTATAAAACTGGACAGTCAACATGGTTTTATGGAAGGGAATTGTGTTTAAAAAACCCATTGGCTTGTGTGAGGGTGCTGTTTGTCTCATAAATAAAGATTAAGCAATGAATCTAGTGTGCTGGAGGTTAAGAAGGATTTTGATAAGATCAGATACAAAAGGCTCATAAACAAAATTAAAGCGCATGGTATAGACAGTAATATACTGGTATGGATCAAGAATCAATTAACAGACTGAAAGCAGAGTGTTGGAATAAATGAGTCATTCTCAGGGCAACAGGCTGCTACTAGGAGGTACGACAAAAATTGGTGCTGGGTCTAAGCTGCGCACGACACACTTCAATGACTTGGCAATTTTTCTGATAACACAAAACTCAGTGGGAATGTAAGTTGTGAGGAAGATGCAAGGAGGCTTCAAGAGGATTTAAACAGGCAAAACAAATCGGCTAGAATGTGCCAAATGAAATGTAATATGAATAAATTGTCTCTTTTGGTAGAAAAAGCAAACATCTGAGTATTTCTTAAATGATGACGCAGTAGAGAGTGTTGGTGGTCAGAAGCACTTGGGTGTCCTTGTTTAGGAGTCACTAAAAGTAGGTACAATAGTCACTGAGGAAGGCAAAGGGTATGTTGCCCTTTATCACAAAGGGGTGTGATTACAGAGAAAAGACACCTTGTTGAGTTGTATAGAATCTTGTTGAAAGCACTGCTGAAGTATTGGTTTCCTTATCTCAGGAAGAATGAACATGCTATCGGAGCAGTGCAATGGAGGTTCAGCAGACTAATTCCTGGGATGGTGGGATTGTGGTATGAGGAAAGAATAAGCAAACTGTGTCTGCCATATCCAGAGTGTCAAAGAATAATATCATTGAAACGTGTAAAATTCTTAGAGCATTTGATAGGCAGGATATAGATGGAATGTTTCCCCTGTCTGGTCAGTCAAGAACCAGGGAACATAAACGTGGAATAAGGGGTATGCTGCTTAAGGCCAAAATGAGAGGAAATTTTTTCCCAGTGTGTGTATTGAAGCTTTGGAATTCTCTTCCCAACAGGGCTGTGGGAGCTCAGTCTTTGAGAACGTTCAACACAGAAAACAACAGATTTCTGGATACTAGTGAAATTGAGATGCAGAGATAGTGCAGGAAGTTGCATTGAGGAGATGATCAGCTGTAATCTAATTGAATGGTGGAACAAGCTCAACTGGCTGAAAATGGGTTGGCATCAGAAAGATGTTTCAGTTGCCATTTTGACCTGTTATAAGTTCCCATCTGTCGCTCAGCCAAGTACTGCAGAGCCATCCATAGAGCATAATAATTGCTTCAGGTCAACAGTGGCCTGCTTTATCAGAATTCTTGGGGAGCATGGCCCTCACTGTATGAATGGTGTGCACATGTGCATGGATTGGGAATCAGGTTCATGAGTCATGTTGTCAGGGAGCAGCCTTTGTTGCCCAGTGGCCACTCTTTAAGTTGGTTTAGTCACTGAAGTAAAACTAGCACAGAGGGTTCCTGTGGATCAGATGCATCTCTACTGTTGTGAGGATATCAGGTATTAATATGTGTGTACATTGAAGAAATTAAATCTATTTTGAATCAGATGTGTGGCAGTGTTCATCACATCATTGTCCATTTCTATACCATCGGGCATCCTGCAATCCTTGCAGACCTTTGAGTGTGCTTTGAACTTCAAGTGACTCTGAAATAGAGCAGTTAATGTGTAAACACCTGTGTCTTCAGCACAGAAGTGAGAATCTGGAAGGAAGGACCTAGGAGATGAGAAGGTCCTAGGAAAAAGAAGGAACATTTCATCAAAGCCTAATGCCATTGAACTGTTTCCCCAGATTTTTTCCCCTTCACTCATAACACCTACACTTTTTTTGTCTGTCAGTATGTGTCTGGGGAATTATTAAAGGTAGTTAGAGATTCAAATAGTAGAGTGGCATATTGCTAGTTCGTAGTTAATTGCCTGGGGTTGGGATTCAATTAATTGTAATAAATAGTTGTTCTTGTTAAATACAGAACCCTGCAGAGTGTTCTCTGTTAATCGAAGTCCATCAGACAGGTACATTGGGGATTTTGTGTACTTTGATTTATACGTAACTTTTGTGATGATCCTGGAATACACTTTTCCAAATGGATCATGACACAACCATTAAACGGCCAACACTGTTGAAAATGGAATGTGTTAGACAACAGTGAATGCTGTGTGCCAGACTCCAAATGGATGAGTATGGACCCTATGGCCAAGGTAGTGATGTTGAACCAATTTCTGAAAAAAAATCAAGAAACTTTATTTTCCTGACTGTCGAACTTTGTTGCTCAGGGATTGAGATGAACAATACCAGAGGAGGGGTGTTGTTGGGATAGAAGATTTCCTGCGTGCCCCACAATGACAGACAAATACTGGAGATCCACCCTTTTTGTTGCATTGATCACCTGTCCCACAGTAATTGGATCTGATGGGATCTACATGGCTGGTTTAGGAGAGGGGAGTGGTAGTACCAGTGGAATTTAGCCTCAGTAAATGGAATTGCCACTCTTTTCCATTGTTGATCATTTAAAATATTAACAGATGGTGAGATTGCCTCCTTAATATTATTGGGATTTAAAAACACACTTTTATGCGTAAAATGAGCACATTTCTCAAAAATCTTGTAGAAGTAAAGATTGGATGTATTTTCCTTTATTCTCTTTCAGGTCCATTTTGATGGGTGGAGTCATAACTATGATCTTTGGTTTGATGCAGATCACCATGATATTCATCCCGCTGGATGGTGTGCCAAGACAGGTCACCCACTGCAACCACCACTTTGTAAGAGAGTTTCAAAAAATACTTTAAATTGCATTTCTGTTCATATTTGGAGGAACGACTGTGTTTTGACCAATGCAAAAGAAGTAAATCCTTTTGTGAAATAATTCTTAACCTTTTATTGAGGATGATATAGTACCAGATCAGTATTGCCATTGCCAAGTTACACAATTCTGTCATGGGAGCTGGCTACCCATGACTGTCTAGCTTGACTTCCCAGCTGTAAATGACAGTGTGGAAAGTTACTAGAAATAGGTGCTGTAAGTTGATCTTAATTGCATTTTATTCAAATACTTCATCTGCATGCCACCCTCTTCAAAATATTACAAGCCCCTTGAGTTTGAGTGACTGCCTTCACAAGACCCTGTGTCCTGGATGTCCTGATTCTGTAAAGGTGAAGAATTTTGCAGGAACTTCTGCCTCTCTTTGCAGTTGGTCTGAGGGGTAAGCTTCCTTGGGGACATGCATACCAACTTCTCCACTTGTTCCAGTTACAGGTTTCGGGTCCCTGGTGATCAGTGCAAATGTAGACACCACACAAACAGGGTTATCATTAACTACGTGAGAGCCACTCTGTCAAGTTTGCTTCAGTCCCTCGGTGATTTTATTTTGTACTTTGCAATCAAGTTAACTTTGTTAGGTATTCCCTTGTGACCTGTAGTCTATTACTCAATGGCTTAACATGGAATTTACTTACTTGCTCCAATTTGTCTTGAAAATCTGTAGATGTTTGCAGTTGTCACTTTCTAAAGTCTGTCCTGCAGTGAATTGAAATTGGGCTCATGAGTGCAGCCACAATCCCAGCATTTAGCCCTATATTTTAAGAAAGTACATTCGGAATTTCCATCAATGATTAATGTTCTGCAAGCAGTGTTTTCTTCATGGTGAGACTCCTCTTGGATCATCAAATGTACGCAGTCTTGTAAATGTGCAAGTTTCTGCCCGTTTTGGGATCCGTGACATGTCCAGCTCACAGACACAGAAGACTCACCCTAATCACGTAATTCAAAATGGTTAATCTTGGTATTTTTGTCAGCATTTGCCTGCTTTGACTTAGAAGCAGGGTTAGGCATCTTTACTCTTTGAGCCTGCTGCACCATTCAATAAGATCATGGCAGAAATGGTTGTGGTTTCGCTCTACTTTCCTGTCTGTATACCATAACCCTTCTCTGTCATACATTCATCTCCTCTTGAATACATTTTTAGATCCAGGCAGCATGGAAACAGACCCTTCGGTCCAACCAATCCATGCTGACCATGTTCCCAAACTAAACTAGTCCCACCTGCCTGCATTTGGTCCATATCCCTCCAAACTTGTCCTATTCGGGTACTTATCTAAATGTCTTTTAAATGTTGTAACTGTACCCACAGCCACCACTTCCTCTTGAAGTTCATTCCACACACAAACCACTGTCTGTGTAAAAAGGTTTGTCCCTCGTCTTTTTTAAATTTTTCTCTTCTCACTTTAAAAGTATGCCCCTAGTCTTGAAATTCCCCCACCCTAAGGAAAAGACACCTGCTATTCACCTTATGTATACCTCTCATTATTTTATAAACCTCCATAAGATCACCCCTCAACCTCCTATGCTCCAGTGGAAAAAGCCCCAGCTTATCCAGCCTTTCCTCATAACTCAGACCCTCCATTCCTGGCAACATCCTGGTAAATCTCTTCTGAAGCCTCTCCAGCTGAATAATATCCTTCCTCTAACAGGGCAACCAGAACACAGTACTCACCAACATTCTATACATCCTCAACAGACTTCAGCAGCTGAGAATTTCATAATTTAGTAAGACTGAGAGAAAAAATAATCAATTTAGTCTTGAAAGGAAGACCTCTTATACTTCAGCTATGTTCCCTAGTCTCCCTCCTCCGCTAGAGGAAACTGCCTCCAGGTATGTATCCACAATCCACACCTCTCAAGATCTTATATCATTCAAAAAGATCACCTCTCATTCTTCTAAACTGCAACAGATAGAGCTCTAACATGTTGAACCTTTACTCACAAGGTAAGTCCTTCATCCTGGGCATGAGTCACATGAAACTTCTCTGACCTGCTCTTGAAGCAATTTTTTTTCAAGTGACCAAAACTATATGCAGTATTCCAGGTCTAATCCCATCAATGCCCTATACAGCTGCAGTAAAACCTCCCTACTTTTATATTCCATTCCTTTTGTAATAAACGACAAAATTCCATGCGCCTTCCTAATATTCCTTGTATCTGCGTGCCAACTTTTTATGATGAATGTAGCAGGACACACAGTTCCCTCTAAACCACCAAGCCATATAATCCCACTACATTTAAATAGTGTACTGCTTTTCTGTTCCCGTTTCAAGTCTGATGACCCAGACCAATACAGGAAATCCAGATATGACCTGCACAAAGCCATCAGGGATGCCAACAGGCAGTACTGGACCATATTAGAAGTCTAAACCTACTAAACAGATTCCTGCCGCCTGTGGTAAGGCCTAAACAACATTACGGGATACAATATGGAGCACAGCAGGATAGCAGACAAAAACACATCCCTCTCTGACGCGCTGAATGGATTTGATGCTCGGTTTGAGCAGAATGTCAGCGATGCAGTGACGCTTGCCCCGAGATCCCTGGTCACACCTGCTCCCTCGGTCACTGCTGCAGACATCAGACCGGTCTTCCTGGGAGTCAACCCAAGGAAAGCAACAGGCCTGGACGGTGTCTCCAACCGAGCACTCAGAACTTGTGCGGACCAACGTGTGGAAGCATTCACCGACATCTTCAAACTCTCCCTCCTACAAGCCAAAGCCCCTCACCTGCTTGAAGAAGACCACCATCACCCCTGTACCTAAGAAAGCACATGCAATGTGCCTTAGTGACTCCCACCAAGTGGCTCTGACCTTACAATCATGAAGTGCTTCGAGAGGCTGGTCATGGCCCACATCAACTCCAGTCTCCCAGCCTGCCTTGATCCGCTGTAATTTGCCTATCGATGTAACAGGTCCACAGAGGATGCCATATCCCTAGGCCTGCACTCATCTCTGGAACATCTGGAATTCAAAGACACCTACGTCAGACTCCTGCTCGTTGACTACAACTCTATCTTCAACACCATTATCCCCTCCACACTGAAATCAAAACTCCAAGACCTTGGTCTCGGCTCCACCCTCTGCAACTGGATCCTCAGCTTTCTGACCCATAGGCAACAATCGGTGAGGATAGGTAACTGCACCTCCTCCACAATAACACTCAACACTGGAGCCCCCCAAGGATGCGTCCTCAGCACCTTACTGTACTCGCTGTTAGCAAATTTACTTACCATACCTTCAATCCTGTCAAATTGCTGACTGAGGGCCCAGCACTGATCCCTATGGCACTCTGCTAGTCGCAGCTTGCCAACCTGAAAAATGCTCATTTTTCCTTAATTTCTGTTAGCTAACATTTTTTTTATCCATGCTATTATGTTATTCCCTATACTATGTGTTCTTATCCTTTACATTCACCTTTGTGGTATTTTACCAAAGTCCCTTTGCAGATCCAAGTATACCAGATATAAGGGTACCCCCGTCCACAATGAATGTTACATTGGTTTAAAAAAGAAACACAACAGATTAGTTAAGCATGATTTCTTCATCACAGAGCCACGTTAGCTCTGTCTGATTGCATCCTGATTTTTCTGATTTCCTGAATAATGGATTAGAGCCGTCCACAATGACAAATATTAGGCCAGCTGACCTGTAGTTACCTGTTTTTTTGCCTTCATGAGTACTTGAATGAAAGGTGTTAAGTTTGCTATTTTCCATTCTGCTGGGACCCTTCCAGAATCCTAGGAAATTTGGAAGATTAAAGAAAATGCATTTTCTATTCATGCCACCATGTTTTTTTAAACACTCAGTTGGAAGCCATCTGGCATTATCACAGCCTTTAGGACCAGGAATTTACCTCTAGTGATTGTCATCATTCTACTTTGATTGTGTCCACAATGGTCACTAATCTCATTTCATCTGGTAACCTCCCCACCAGTCACAAAGCTGATGGTCTCCCAGCTCTGCAGAGCCCACTTTTCTACCTCCTTCCCAAAATCCACAAAGAGGACTGCCTGGGCAGGCCCGTTGTTTCGCCCTGCTCCTGCCCCACATAACTCATCGTTTCCTACTTGGACTCAATTTTTTCCACCCATGTCCAGTCCTTTCCAATTATATCCGTGATTTTTCTGACACTTTACGTCAGTTTTGGAATTTTCAGTTTGCGGGCTCCAGCCGCTTCCGACAGACCATGGACGTACAATCCCTTTACACGTCCGTCCCCCATCAGGATGGTCTCAGGGCTCTCGGCTTCTTCCTGGAAGAAAGGCCGGAACCGGCCCCATCACCCTCCTCGGCCTCGCCAAGCTCGTCCTCACTCTGAACAACTTCTAACTCCTCTCACTTTCTTCAGATCAAAGGGATGGCCACGGGTACCCATTCCTTGTTCCAGTCCTATTCCAACCAGTACCCACAACTCTTTCTCTGGTATATCAATTGCATCACTGATGCTGCTTTCCTCTCTAGTCTACAATTGGAAAAGTTTATCTGTTTCGCTTCCAATTTCTACTCTGCTCTCTTCTTCACCTGGCCCATCTCTGACTCCTCGCTTCCATTCCTCAACATCTCTTTCCATTTTTGGGGATAGGCTGACCACCAATATCCACCAAAAACCCACTCACTTCCTCAGTTACCTTCACTATACATCCTCGCACCTTCATTCCTGTAGGACAGTGTTCCATTCTCCCAGTTTCTCCATCTCTGTCACATCTGTTCTGATGATGCCAGCTTCTATAAGAGTGCCTCCGAAATGTCTACCTTCTTCCTTAACCGATGAACCCCCATCACTGTAGTTGACAGGGCCCCCAGCTGTGTCTGACCCATCTCCCGCACCTCCGCCCTCACCCATTCTCTTCCCTCCCACAACAGCGATAGGGTGCCCCAGTCCTCACCTACCAACCCACCAACATCCACATCCAAAGGATCATTAGCCGCCATTTTTGCCACCCCCAGCATGATGCCACCACTAGACACACATTCTCCTTCCCTGTCAGCCTTTACAGGGACCGTTCCTTCTGGGACACCCTGGTTCACTCTTTCTCCACTTCCAATGCCTCCCCACATCTCCACGGGACCTTCCCGTGCAGTCGCAGAAGACATAACACCTGCCCATTTATTTCCTTCCTCCTCACCAGCACTTCACTCACCTGAACTTCAGTCAATATAGTCTGCTGTAACAAAAATAGAGATTGCTGGAAAAGCTCAGTAGATCTGCCAGCATCTGTGCAGAGAAATCAGAGTTAATGTTTCGGATCCGGTGACCCTTCCTCAGAAGGGTCTGCTGTATTTGCTGCCCACAGTATGGTCTTCTCTACATCGAGACAAGGCACAGACTGGGCCACTGCTTTGCAGAACACCTATGTTCTGTCCACAGTAATGAGCTGAGCTTCCAATTTCCTGCCACTTCATCACACCACCGTGTTCCTCTGTCTCAGGCATACTGCAGTGCTCCAGTGGAGCTCAACACAGGCTGAAAGAACAGTAAGATAGCTAGAACTGCAGATGCTGGAGTCGGAGACAACATAGTGTGGAGCTGGAGGAACACAGCAGGCCAGGCAGCATCAGAGGAACAGGAAAGCTGACCCGAAACTCCACACTTTGTTATCTCTGAAAGAACAGTACCTCATTTCCCACTTGGGAACTCTGCAGCCTTCTGGACTCAATGTCAAGTTCAATCACTTTCCAAGCATTTTCCCATGTCCATACCCCAAGCCCCACACACCAAGCCTTGTCACACATGGGCTGCTACCCTCACAACTTCTTGTTAGCCACTGATGGTCCCCATTAGCAGCTCTTGATTCTGCCAGGCTGACTTTTACTCACTCCTTCATTCACCCAACTGTTTTTCTCTATTTCTGGGCTCCATCTTCACCTATCGTTTCCTTCTCCCTCCTTCCCCCATTTTGCCTTCAGCATATATGTCAACCTTTTCCTACCATCAGTTCTCAAGAAGGGTCACTTAACCTGAAACGTTAACTGTGCTTTCTCTCCACAGATACTGCCAGACTTGAGTTTTCCAGCAATTTCTGTTTTCGTTTCTGATTTCTAGCATCCACAGTTCTTTGAGTGTTTTTCTCCCTATCACTTCTTGGTTTTTAGTTACGTTTGGAAAGTTTTCTAAGTTGTCTACCATGAGAGCACCTGTTTAAAGCTGCTACCCTTTATTTATTTTTCATTGCTAATTTTACAGCCTCGCTCTCTGAAGGACTAACACTAGCTTTAGTTACTTTTGTTTTCCCCTTGTCAAATGCTTGGTTAAAATCCTTACAATCTGTTTTATATTACTTGATGGTTTTTTCTCATATACTGCTTTGTGCCTTTTTACTATCTTTTTAACTATTTTCTTCTTCTTAAATGGTGTCCACTCCTTTGATCCGCCACTAATTTTCGTGGGTTTGTACAATGTTTTAAATTCTTATCTCCCTTATCTATCTACAGATGAAACATCCTTCTGAAAGATTCTTAGAGTTTTTTTTTGCTGAGAGTTATTAGAGATCTCCTCAAAAGTCGATCAATGCAGCTCTACTGATCTACCATTTAACCGGGTTTCTGAACTCATTTTAGCCAGATCGGATTTCACACCCACATAATTCCCTATATTTAGGTTTAAAAGAATAGTCATGGACCTCCTTTTTTCTCTTTCAAAGTGAACATTTGTACAGCTGGATCAGGATTTCCCAGACTGCAGGCACAATTGTTAAGTATTCTTTGTGGCTAGCTCATTGTGCATTGATTCAACTAAGCATCTCTGTCATGACATCCAAAATGGAAGAAAAACAAAAAACCCAGTTCCCATTAAATGTCACAGTATAATATTGTCAAGTGTTTGGCTCTTTATAGTTTGTTATGTCATCAGAAGCCTTGCCATGATTACTGTCCTGCAGCTGATGTATGTCTTTATACTTAATTTTTACTTTACAAACTTTAGAAGTGAATGTAACAAAATCCTAAGATATACGGAGTTCACAATTGATCTCCAACAGAAAATTAAAGTTACTGTGTTTTGTTTTGAACGAGTTGCCAGATAACAGGTTGAAGTTATGGTTTAATCTGGATGGGTTTAAATCATCCAAAACTTAGGCTTTAGATTTCCTCTATTTCCTAAATTTCCAGAAGGTTAATATTACACAATTTTGCATCAGCTTTTTCTGCCTTTTTCCTTTTCAGCTTCACAAGACCTTGTTGCAGTTCCAACTCCTGGAGGATGCCCAACGCCTGGATGCAAAGGTGTTGGGCACATCAAAGGTGCCCGATATACAGGCCATCATAGGTGAGTGGGAAAAACTTTCAGCTCTTTCAGACATAGGACTGTATTGTGAATGCTCCTTCATGTTTTCAGAACTGAGTGCAGGGCAGCAATGTCCCTTCTTTTACAGCTAATGCACATTGTAGATGTGGTACAGCTGTTTGCAGTTTGCTCTCAAACAAGACCCAGTTTTCTTTGTGCCAGCCAAACTGGTGAACTGGAGCAACATCCAATATGCATATTTAAGTAGCCTCCAGTCTGAATTAGGTCAATGAGCTGCTATTTGAAAATTGTTAATGAGGTTGAAGTGCCTCCTTCCTATCTGATCCCACCCCTCACTACAGTGTGCATATGGTGACTGAACATCGCCCTCAGTCTCCTATATCCAGCATTATTGAGCTGGGAGCAGTGGAAGGGGGCAGTGGTTTCTTATTCTGGCCCAAATGGAAGTGGGGCTCTGCTTGTATGGAAGCTCAAGGCTGTACATTCTCTCCAGTTGCAGGAGCAACTGACCTGCAGATCCCTAGTGATTGCGTTTAGCCAGCCAGGCAACAGGACAAGGAGAAGCGGAGAAAGCTCTCAGGCTGGGGGTATACAGGACGAGGGACAGGCATGAAGAGCAGACAGTGTCATGGCAGGAGTTAATTTCAGAGGCCAGCTTTATCCAGCCCTCAGTCATGTGATGCTGTGAAGTACAGCACCATCAGCCTTGCAACTGTGCATCAATTTCTTGGAAGACCCAAAGCTGGAACTACTTGTGAGTCAGTCATATAGACTATGAAGTGACAAGCTTTGGTATGACCGACAGGTTTAATGAAAGGCTTGCAACTGTAAAGTTTGAAATACTGTTGTAATGTAGTGACTGCAGTAACTACCCCAAGCAAGACAAACTCCCACAAACAACAGTATGACAATAACTCGGTAATCTGTTCTTAATCTGATTGAGGGGTTAAGTATTAGTCAGGACACCAGGAATTAATCCCCTGTTCTTCTTCAAAAATAGGGCCATGGGATCCTACACACCTGAACAGACAGGTGAGGTCTTTGTTTAACACCTTATCTGATAGACAGCACTTCTGATAGTGAGCCACTCATTCAGTATTGGAAGACAGTGTAGGCCTTGTTTGTTTTTGCTCTGTGGTAGTCCTGTTGTAGGATTTGAACCAGGAGTATTTTGACTCAGGCAAGAATACTGCCAACTGAGCAACAGCTGACGTGGCAGAGAATGAATTAGAGATTTGTGACAAGGGTCGTATCGTATTTTGCCCTGTCACATTATCAAGACCACTGCTCATGTTGACTCAGTCAAGTCTTGGCTCGGAAAACTAATATTCTTGTCAGAGATAGTGAGAACTGCAGATGCTGGAGAATCTGAGATAACAAAGTGTAGAGCTGGAGGAACACAGCAGGTCAAGCAGCATCAGAGGAGCAGGAAAGCTGACGTCTCGGGCCTAGACCCTTCTTCAGAAAATTTCTAAGAAATTTCAAAGAAACCCGGTTAAATGGTAGATCAGTAGAGCTGCATTGATAGACTTTTGAGGAGATCTCTAATAACTCTCAGCAAAAAAAAACTCTAAGAATCTTTCAGAAGGATGTTTCATCTGTAGATAGATAAGGGAGATAAGAATTTAAAACATTGTACAAACCCGCAAAAATTAATGGCGGGTCAAAGGAGTGGACACCATTTAAGAAGAAAATAGTTAAAAAGGTAGTAAAAAGGCACAAAGCAGTATATGAGAAAAAACTATCAAGTAATATAAAACAGATTGTAAGGATTTTAACCAAGCATTTGACAGGGGAAAACAAAAGTAACTAAAGCTAGTGTTTCTCCAGCTCTACACCTTGTTATCTAATATTCTTGTCACACTTCTTTTACAGGAAATTAGCAAGAGTCTTATGGGACTTCCACAAAGACATCTAATAAAGATGAGTGAATGAATGGTTGGGTGCCATGAATGGCACCAGCATAAGATTAAGTGTATGTGGACTAGCTAAAATTAGGAAAGGTATGAAGGGTATTGAAAAGCCGGCTCCAACTCACCAATTCTACTCTGAACTCATGTGCATTAGGCTGCCTTCTTGCAAGCAACTTTCAAGAGCCATAACCTTCCTAGCTGTTCAATTTGAGCCATGTTTCACTGGCTTACAATTTAACAAACTGTTCACAATTTTCCTGGACTTGCTGAAATTTACTACTGAAAATGAAGGAACAACACAATAGCAGCTGGAGGAGTCTAATTCCATCTCCTGAAAATACTGCTGGAAATACACAATATTTAACAATTTCTTTCTTATTTGGTCACAGCACTCTTGATGTTGAACATTTACTTGGATATTTTGTGAATTGCATGGGTGGCACTTTAGCTGCCTTAGATTGGACCTTGGATGAGGACAAAATGACCAGCAGTGTGCTGCTGAGCTGTTTGTGACTGGATAGCCTGTTGTACTGAGATCCACAGCTAGGGAGCAGCAGGAGGTTGCAAGTCTGGGAGTAGCTGTGGTGCATTCTCCAAAATGCCGAGGCTGCATTCCACTGTTATGGCAAAAGAGGAGTGCTTCAAAGGCTTAGGTCAGGAGGAGGCAGATAAACACCACCTACTAGAAGACGCCATGCTGCCTGCTGCATTGGGCAGCCATGTTCTACTAGTCGCAACAGAAGTGACACCGTTCTCAACATTTTTGGCTTTAGATTCTTCCAGGGCCGTGCCTGAGAAATTTCAGGATCTCGCAATCAGTTGACAAATGCATAAGACACGTCAGTGAAGGACTTGTGATTATGTAAACTGCATCGAGGTAATGCCATTCAGGATAGACGAGAGCTTGGGTTTGCATTTCCCACTGGCTCCCTGCAACCTGTATTGTCCATACAACCCCAGCTCAGCCAGGAGAACAACTTTCACTTGATTGATGACCAGTTGGTGTGCAACCAAGAAAAGATCCATGAAGAGCTGTGATGTCCTTGTCCTGCAGCACTTTATGCTGCCTGACATCCTTGGACCTAGTTGCATACTGCTAAATGGCCAGTGATGCCTTTTTCAAATGTGGCTGATGATGCTTATCAAAAACCTGAAAAGTGAAACCCAATATTACGATGAAATTAAAACCAGAAATTGTTGGAGAGACTGAGCAGGTCTGACAGCATCTCTAAGGGTTTGAGAGTGGAGGGGGGTGGTGGGGAGTTGGTAGCGGGGAGAGAGAGAAAGAGACAGAATTAATGTTTCAAGTTCAGTACGACTGTTCTTCAGAAATCTGAGTTCTCAGAATAACCTGTGTACCTGGCTGCAAATTTTTTCATGATAAATGCAGAGAACTCCAAGATCTCTCCATGGCAGCATTTTGTAGTCTCTCTCTCTCTCTGTGTCTCCCTCTCTCTGTCTCCCTCTCTCCCTGTGTCTCTCTCTCTCTCTCTCTCTACCCCCTCTCTCTCTCCCCCCCTCTCTCTCTGTCTCTCTTTCTCTCTCTCTCTCTCTGTCTCTCTCTGTCTCTCTCTCTCTGTCTCCTTCTCTCTCCATTTGAGCAATATTTTGCTTTTCTTGTTTTCCTACTAAAGTGGATATGCCTCAAGTTTTCCCACACTGTACTCCATCAGATCATTTTTGCCTGCTCATGTTGCTTATCTGCATCCCAATGCAGACTCTTTTATCCAGATTTTCACATTCACAGTCACTGACAAACAGAGGCAGGACAGAATGAAAAATGGCCATCCAGCAAGGTGGCCAGAGGTGCTTTCTCTGTTCCTGCCTTTGGCCATTTTCATTTGGGAGAGGGAGGACAGGGCCCTGCAACCTGCCCCTTCCTGTAAAGGAAGCTTTCAACAGTGTTGTGGGTTCGCTGAGAGCCTCTCTTGGGTAAGTCTGTCTAATTTTCAGAGGCAGCTTGATCTTAGAGTCTGTTGGGTTGTACATAGCTGCATGAAGGTGTGATCCAGGGATGAAGGTGGTTGTAGTTTAAACATGAATATAATGGTTTTGCTTCTTTTATAAATCTTCATTGAATGCTTTAACACAAGTTGTAGCTGTGCTCAGTAAGGCGAGTTATGACAGTGCTTTGATTGCAAGATGTAAACAATACATTTTCCAGATTTTACATACGCCAACTGTCAAGTGACAGATCGATGTTCTAAATGTAGAAAAGTCATCTGATAAGCTACAACAGTTCATTTGACGGATGAAAAAGGAAAGTAGACTTCACGCTCTTGAAAGTGTGACCTAGTTGGATAATTGAATGTAAATGTTTCATCTTTTATCATTGCTTTCATGTATTCCAACTAGACGTTTCTTGAGATAGCAGTTCTTCTGACTGTTTACTCAAAAGTTTCATGGCCTCTTGGCCGCAGTGCAACAGCCTGTTCTTTATCAGAGCTTTCCATTGTTTATACAGAAGCTTTGAAGGCCCATTTTGATTATGTGGAGTCTTATGGAATATTTGGTATCTTACAGTGAAAGAGTCATAGTCATAGAGTAATACAGCACTGAAACAGACCCTTTGATGTAACCAGTCCATGCTGAACATTATCCGAAACTAAACTAGTCCCACCTGCCTGCTCCCGGCCCATATCCCTCAAAACCTTTCCTATTTGTGGACTTATGCAAATATCTTTTAAACATCGTAATTATGCCCACATCCACCACTTCCTCAGGAAGTTCATTCCGCACACGAACCACCCTCCGTGTAAAAAATTCGCCTCTTATGTCTTTTAAATCTCTCTCCTCTCACCTTAAAAATGTGCCCCTTAGTCTTGAAATCCCCCATGCTAGGGAAAGGACACCTACCATTAACCCTATCTATAGCCCTGATGATTTTATAAACTTTTATAAGATCACCCTTCAACCTGCCTCGCTCCAGTGGGGTTTCAATTCTGCTCTTAAAGTAGATAATGAATGAGGGGATAGCGTGAGAGTGCTTTAAAGTAGTCAGAATGTTCACCTGTAAATAGCAGAGCCAGTGCTGATTGATGTGGGAGTACAGGCTCAGGACTTTTGGGGAGGGAAGCCAGCCTTATCACCAGCCCATTCTAGACTCTCCCTGCCACCACTCCTGCGTCCTGGCCAAATAAACCTGGATCCCAACAAGATCCTTCTTACTGGCAATTTCAAGATGGAGACAAGATTGTAAATGCTGGATTAGTCCCACCTCCTGATTTTGGCCTCCCGGGTGAAAATCCAGTACCTTACGATCTCCTCACAACTTATTTCCTGCTTTTCTTTGTGTTTTCAGCAACTTCAGCTACAATGCCATCAGACACTTCATCCAAGTTATTACCAGATATTGTAAATAGTTGAGGTCCTCTTGCTGAATCCTGTGACACTTTTTTAGTTACTGTTTGCCAGAAATCAACTTATTTATCTCAGAGATAGTAGGAACTGCAGATGCTGGAGAATCTGAGATAACAAGGGTCTGGGCCTGAAACGTCAGCCTTCCTGCTCCTCTGATGCTGCTTGGCCTGCTGTGTTCATCAAGATCTGCACCTTATTTACCTCAGTCCTCTTTAGTGTGTGTTGGCCCAATCCTGTATCCATGCTTATACATCACCCAAAATACCATGAGCTATTACCTTGTGCAACACACTTTTGGAAATCCAAATATACTACTGATTTCCCTTAATCCACCTGTTCATTGCAACTTTAAAGCACGCGACCAAACAGGATTTCCCTTTCCTAAAACAATATTGGTCCTGTCTGATGATTATGGTTTTCTATATATTCTGCTAACAATTCCTTGAAATAGATTCTAGTATTTCCCAATGCCATAGTTTAATTCGTTGTCTAAAAGTTCCCACTTTCTGTTTTCCCTCCTGTCTTGAATGCATGAATTACATTTGCAATTTCCCAATCAGGGGAATTTTGGAAGATTATAACAAATGCATCCACAATCCTTGTAGATAAATAAGTCTCACAAACCAAGGGACCTAGTAGCTAAAACCTTATAATTTTTTTAAAAATTTAACCTATTTTTCCTAATCAACCTGTTCAGAGATGTTAATATGCACTTCTGGAGCAGGTGGGAGTTGAACCCAGGCCTCTTGCTCTAGGGGTAGGGACACTGCCACTGTGCCACAAGAGGGCTCACCAGAAGTCTTGTAAAACATGATTGGAAACAGCCTTCCAGTCACACAAACATCTGTTAACCATTATCCTTTCCTTTTTGCCAATGTGCTAATTTTTGATCCAGCCGGCCAATTTCCTTTTGAACATGAGATTTTTATTTTTCTGATCGGTCTTCCATGCAGAGGCTTGTCAGAAGCTGCTAAGCACTTTATAAACTACATTGACTCATCTCTTCATTGACCCTTGTTAGCTCCTCAGAAAAAGAATCAATCCAGTTAGTCAGACACAGAAATAAAAACAAAGATGCTGGAAATCTGAAACGCAGCCAGAAAGCACTGGAGAACCTCAGCAGCTCTGGTAGCTTGTGTAGAGAGAGAGAAGTAGAGTTAACGTTTCAAATCCTGTAACACTTCTCAAAGGCGAGGGAACTTATGGAATTCTCTGTCACAGAAGGCTTTGGAGATGAAGAGAATTTTCTTCACTGAAAGCGTAATGAGCCTATGGAATTCTATAATGGCTAGAGCTGTGTGAAATGCCACAGATATCTTGCACTGCCTCCTCTGGGTTGTGAGTTGCAAGGTCTGTGGAAGTCCACATTTGATCCTGTCCCTCACTTCATAATTGCCTTTCTGTAAAGGTGGTATAAACAGCTCAACATGATTGCAATGACATGTTCACCTGATGGATGTAGTGCATCTGGTAAGGATAACTAACAAAGACAGCTAATAACAATAATATATTTAAAAAAGAAAAAAATGAACAGAATGAGTGGTAGATTGGGAATCTGAGGAAGTTCATAGAAAGATAAGGATGAGTGCATGTGCAGTGAGTGTGGGTGTGACAATGATGAAGGCCATAAGACTTAGGAGCAGAAGTAGGCCATTCATCCTTTCTAGTCTGCTCCGCCATTCAGTGAAATCATGGCTGATCTGATTTATCATCCTCCACTCCACTTTCCTATCTTTTCCCAGTAACCTCTGATTGCCTTACTGATTAAGATGCAGATTAAAAATCTGTCTATCTCAGCCTTGTACATACTTAAGACCTTAGCCTCAAGAGCCTTCTGTGGTAAAGAGAGAATACCCACAAGATTGAGACAAAGGATTAAATTTCTTACCATATGCTACCAGAGATTCCCCAAATAAATCTATTGGGTTTGGAACGTTTGAATTGACTGACAGCCATGAGATGAAAGATCATGTAAAATTGACTAAGGAACTGTTTTAAGATCAAAACACAAATCTTCAATAAAAACCAAAAGGTCTGAGGAAGGGTCACCGGACCTGAAGCATTAACTCTGATTTCACTTCACAAATGCTGCCAGCTGAGCTTTTCCAGCAACGTCTGTTTTTGACACAGATTTTCAATGTGGGTTTACAATCTAAGTTACTTGAAAGTATTACAAGAACGTGTAAAGTGGAACTACAGCACTAAAAGCTTTCACGGGTGAAAGTGAAAGAATGGGCAAATGTTAAAATGGGAAGTTACAAGCAGGAAGAGAATTATTGGTATTATTACCTTTACAGGACTTTAATGGTAGATTTCAGTGGTCCATACGAGGTATTTAGGAAACTTATTAAACTAACTTAATTGATAGATATTCCTGATCCCAGGAAGATGAATTAGTGTGTCACATAAACGTGATGGAACAGTATAGTCATACAAAACAAGAAGAAGCAAATGTGTCAGGTGGTCAGAGTATCACAGGTTATCAGAGACAATAGTAATGATTTAAAAGGAAAGGTAGACAGTTCTCAAAGCAAACCTCCTCTAATTCAATATAATACCCACTATGGAAATACTGGAACAGTTAGATGCTGCCTCATATTTGGAGGAAGGATAATAGGAGTCTCCATTAAGACTACGTTAGAACTATAAGGAAATAAGGAGACACACCTGGATGTATCATGTTTGCTAGGCATGATTTAGATGTCAGTATCAATAAACATGAAAGGGAAATCTGAAAGACAGCATTAATTAACACATGGAAATGCAGGGAATGATCAGGGATAGTCAGCACAGATTTAGAACATAGTTGTACAGCACAGGAATGGGCCATTCGACCCACGATGTTATGCCAAACATGACGCCAAAGTAAACTAATTCCTTCTGCCTGTCCTTGGTCCATATCCCTCCATTTCTTGCAAATTCATGTGTTTACTTAAAAGTCCCTTAAACGCTCCTAATGTATCTGACTCCACCACCACCCCTGGCAGCACGTTCCAGACTCTTACCACTTTCTGTGTAAAAAAAAGACTTGCCCCTCACATCGCCTTTGAACTTTCCCCATTTCACCTTAAGTTCATGCCCCTGAATATTAGACATTTCAGCCCTGGGAAGAAGATTCTGACCATCAACCCCATTTACGCATCTCATAATTTTATAGACTTCTATCAAGTCTGCCCTCATTGAAGGGAGATCCTGTCTGACTAATGCAATTGCATTTTTCGATATGGCGACTGAATGTATTGATGAGAGTAGTGCAGTTGATGTGATTTACATGGACTTCAGTAAGGCCTTTGACAAGCTCCCACATAGACTGGTCCAAAAGGTAACAGCCCATGGGATCCAAGGCAAGCTGGCAAACTGGATCCAGAATTGGTTTGCAAATGGGAGGCAAAGGGATGTTTTTCTGTTTGAAAGCCTGTGACCAGAAGTGTACCACAAGGGTTGGCGCTGGGACCCTTGTTGTTTGTTATGGACATTAGTGACTTGGATGTGAATGTAGAAGGTATAATTAGTAAGTTTGAAGATGACACAAAAATTAGTGGTGTTGTTGATGGCGAGAAGGATGGTCTCAGGCTGCACTGTGATACTGATCAGCTGGTTAATTGGGCAGAGCAGTAGCAGATAGGAATTAATACTGATAAGTGCAAGGTGATGCATCTTGGGAGGTCTGATAAAGGAAGGATATACACAGTGAATGGTAGATCCCTTGGGAGTACTGAGGAGCAAAGGAACCTTAGTGTACAAGTCCATGTATCCCTGAGGGTGCCAGCACAAGGAGTCCAGGTGGTAAAGAAGGCTTGCCTTCATTATCTGGAATGTAGAATATAGGAGTAAGGAAATCTTTTCACAACTTTATAAATCCTTGATTTGGCCACAAATGGAATACTGTGTGCAGTTCTAGTTGCCACACTATCAATAGGAATTGGAAATGTTGCGGAGCAGATTCACCAGAATATTGCCTGAATGAAAGATCTCAGTTATGAGCAAAGACTGGATAGGCTGGATTTGTTTTCCTTGGAGTAGATGAGGCTGAGGGGGGACCTAATTGAGGTGGATAAAATTATCAGAGGCATAGACAGTGGAGATGGTGAGAATCTCTTCCCAGGGCATACATGTCTAAGACAAGATGGCACATGTTTAAAGTGAGGAGCAAGCGATTTAAAGGAGATTTGAGAAAGTTATTTTTCACCCAGTGGAGGTGAGAAGTCTCACAACATTTAAGAAGCATCTGAATGAGTACTTAAAATGCCGAGGCATAGCTGGCTCTGGACCAAGATCGGGATTAGTGCAGTTTGGTGATTGTTTGTCAGCATACATATGGTGGGCTGAAGACTCTCTGAACTCCACAGATTCACTACCCTCTGAGAGAAAAAAAATTCTTTCTCATTTCTGTCTTAAATATGCTTATTCTTATATTATGTCCTTTGGTCCTAAACTCTCCCACAAAGAGAAACAACGTTTGTACATATACCCTGTGAAGTTCCTCAAGAATCTTGTATGTTTCAATAAGGTCACCTCTCATTCTTCTAAATTCCAGAGTACGGGTCCGATCTACCCAGGCTTTCCAAATAAGACAGTTCCTCCATGCCTGGTATCAGCCTAATAAACATTCTCCGGACTGCCTCCAATGCCATTATATCTGTTCTTATATAAGGGTCTTTCTAGTACCTTGTATAGTTTTATTAAAACCTCACTACATTTAACTCCATTCCCTTTGAAATTAAGGCCAACATTCCATCTGTTGTCCCTGTTACCTGCTGAACTTGGATGCTAGCCTTTTGTGATTCTTGAATAAGGACTCCCAAATCCCTCTATTGTGTGGCTTTCTGCAGGCTTTCTCCATTTAAATAATAGTTAGCTCCTCCATTTTTCCTGCCGAAGTGCATAACCCCACATTTCCCCACATTATGTTCCATCTGCTAAGATTTGCCTTCTCGCTTAACCTCTGTATGTCCCTTTGCAGACTCTTTGTGCCATTCTCACCCCTTGCCTTCCCATCTATTTCTGTGCCATTCACAAACTTGGCAGTAATACATTCACTTGCCTCAAGTCCTCTACATACATTCAGTGAATGATTGTGGCCCCAGCATTTATCCCTGTGCGCACGACAAGTTACAGGTTGCTATCCTGATAATGCAACCCTTTCCCAATTGTATCTTCTATTAGTTAGTCATTCCTTTGTCTAAGCTGATATACTACCTCCAACTCCATGGGCTCTTTACTTATTAAGTAGCCAAATGTGTGGTACCTTATCAAAAGCCTTCTGAAAGTCCAAATATATTCTATTCACTGCTTACCCTTTATTTTTCCCGCTTGTTCCATCCTCAAAGAATTCTAATTAATCTGTCAGGCATGATTCCCTCTTGTCTTAGAGTTGACTGGACAAGGGAGAGAGAGAGGTTGTAGAGTGACACACACACTAAAATTGAGGTAAATACTGACCTGGTTAGGGCATTAGCGAGCTTGCTGCACTGAATCTATGAGATACCTCAATTGGTTGCCAGCTGGGGTTACTTTAGCCACACCTCCTTTCAGTTAACAACAGGGATTTTCCTCGCATTGCTGGGTATAGAGGATTATCCTCCATCATCTTACTGCCTTAGCTGTTCATTAAGGAAGGTGTTACTGGAGTGTGTTCTGATGATGGAGCGTCCTGATTCAATACCAAGAGTGCTTCCTCTACTGCTTCAGACATCAAACCCCTGTGCATTCCAACCTTGGATTAGTCCTGTAAATACTTGAGTTAAGATATAGTCATGTAGAATTTTGTCACACCTGCTGCCAAACAGCAGACAGTATGTAGAAGTAAAATGTTAATGAGGTCGCTGTGTTAAAAAAACCACAGTCATGTTAAAGTTACTTCCAAGTTTCACATGCAGTACCAAACTCCTGCACTCTCAACTTGGGGCTATGAAGCATGAATTAATTTCTTATCTGCGGCTTATTAATCGTTTAATTGTGTTTCATTGTGCATAGATCTGCACTATAATGAGTTTTTAGTGAAGATTTCGTTTAGTTCTATTATTAAATCCCGATGTCAACAAGTCAACAAATTAAAAGTAACAGCTTTGACTCATTCATTAACATGCATTTTAAATATTCATGAGAATTTCTGCCTGATGAAAGGTCTAGATAATTCCAAGCAATTTACTTTGACATGCTGCACTTGTCAGGCAAATTATGCCTCATAGAATATTGATTTTCTATCAGTGCTTATACAATTTGCGGCTATTACCTTGGTTGTGTTAGTCTTTGGTAAGATAAACTACTGAGAGAAGAATTCTTAGAGTCATAGAATCCAACAGAATGGAGACAGGCCCTTCAGCCCAAACTGGTCCAAAATGTCCATCCACACTAACCCCATTTCCCTGCACTTGGCCTTTATCCTTCTAAACCTTTCCTATCCATGTATTTGTCCAAATGCCTTTTAAATGTTGTTAATGTAGCCACCTCAACCACTTCTGCTGGCAGCTCATTCCATATACATACCACCCTCTGTGGAAAAATATTGCCCCTCAGGTTCCCATTTATTCTTTCCCTTCTTACCTTAAACTGATGCCCCTTATACACTTGTATAAGGACTCCCCCACCTCAGTCTCCCATGCTCTAAAGAAAAAAGTCTAGCTTGTCCAAACAAAATAATTGTGGATGCTGTAAATCAGGAACAAAAACAAAGTTGCTGGAAAAGCTCAGCAGGTCTGGCAGCATCCGTGAAGG
>JAHRHZ010000077.1:7093692-7148531 GCA_024137785.1 Ginglymostoma cirratum | reverse complement strand
CCGTGAAGGAGAAAACAGAGTTAACGTTTTGGGTCCGGTGACCCTTCCTCAGAACCGTTCTGAGGAAGGGTCACCGGACCCGAAACGTTAACTTTGTTTTCCCCTTCACGGATGCTGCCAGACCTGCTGAGCTTTTCCAGCAACTTTGTTTTTGTTCCTAGCTTGTCCAATCTGCCCCTATAACTCAGTCCCTTGAGCCCTGGCAACATCCTTGTAAATTTCTTCTGCACCCTTTCCAGTTTAATAACATCCTCCCTGTAGCAAGGTGATCAAAACTGAACACGATATTCCAAGTGCGGCCTCACCAACATCCTGTACAACTGCAACATAACTTCCTAACTTCGATACTCAATGTGCTGACCGATGAAGGCCTGTGTGCCGAAAGCTTTCTGCACTGCCCAGACTACCTGTGACTCCACTTTCAGAGAACTGTGCACCTGAACTCCAAGGTCCCTCTGTTCCACTCCACAGCACTCCTTAAGGCCCTGCTATGAAACTCCTGCCTTGATTTGACTTTCCAAAATGAAGCACCTCACACTTAGTTATATTGCTGTCCATTTGCCATTTCTCGGCCCAATTCCCCAGCTGATCAAGATCCTGCTGCAATTTCTGTTAACCTTCCTCACTGTGCACGATATTGCCTACTTTAGTGTCATCTGCAAACTTAATAATCATGCCTTGTACATTCTAATGCAAATCATTGGTACAGTTGGTTCTGCGATAATGCATATGTCTTCAATGCGAATTGGCTTTGACACAATTGAAGAATTTAGACCACTATTTGTAGAACGCAAACTTTCCTAACCTGTATTGGCTATAACGCGATTCTGGCCCCATTAGTTTAAATGGTGCAGCTATTGCATGGTTTTTTTTATAACGGGAGACCGCACGAGAACGGAACTATCGTGTTATATCGGAACTGATGTATAGATAACAAACAGCAATGGGCCCAGCACTGACCCCTTAGGCACACCGCTAGTCGAAGGCCTCCAGGCCGACTGGCATCCTTCCACTATTACCCTCTGCTTCCTACCATCAAGCCAATCTTGTGTCCAATTTGCCAGCTCTCCCTGGATTCTCTTTCATATCTGTGCTAATGCGAACATGTTTTATAGAATAAGTTAATTTCTTGCTGTTGGCCCACAACAAGGAATACTGACGCTGCACAGGAGTATACTTCCCCCCCTTACACTGCAGCTATTAATTTGTATTCGCATTAAGTGTACACAGTTCACTTGTGGATCTAGTACTGGTTTAACACCCAAATAAGAATCAGTTTAGGCATTCAATATTCCAGTTGCTGCTGGATCATGCAATCACCCAACTTTGGATTGATTTCACTATCCAGCGTTTACCTGCTGAACTTGTGCAAGAATATGACACAGTGCAATTCCATCAGTGGCTAAAGGGCAGGACAGCAAAGTCGTATTGGATCACAGCAATACTAAGAATTCTCTTGATCTTATTGAAGACCCTAATTGTTTTGGAGCTTCAGGACGCTCTGCAATATTTAAAATGATTGCTTATCATGCTTAGACCAGTGTGTTTTTGTTTAACCCTCTTGGAATATGAGAGGTTTAAAATAATTTGCATATGGGTTTGAGCATTATTCCAGTGAACAACGCAACTTTGCGCTTCAGAGATTTTGGTAATCTCAGAAGCCCAAATCGAATATCGTGGAAATAGGATTTGGCTTCCTCCCTATTAACCATTCCCGTAGACCTATTTTCTTCCCATTGGGAGCAATTATCCAAATTATTTTGAATTGTTTGATGCTGCTTATCCTAACAGTCCCCTTTAGGGCAGTCTGCAGTCAATCTTCTTTGCTAAACATCATGATTCAAGGAGATTTCTAAAAGTTTTCTCCTCTGTTAATTACAAAGGAATAAGACTGATAATATTCCTACTAGAAATCCAACCTGGGATTTCAATTTTCAATGATATTCAACATTGGTCCTTCTGGTTGAGGGTCTAATACTTCACCACAAAAACCACAGAACTATGAACCGCAAGGTATTTTAACATAGATATTAACAGTGTATTGAAATAAAAGGACATTGTCATAGATTACACTGCATCAATTGACCATTGAAGTTTTGAAATGTCTTTTTAAAAATGGGGTGAATGTATAGGTCAAGTGTATAATGTGTCAAGTGTTGTGATCTATTTCATAATTGATGTGTTTTAGAATAAAATTGTTAGTTTTAGGCATTAGAGTTTCAACTGGATAAAGAGGAATCAAAAACACAATGCTGCAGATGCTTCAAATCTGAAATAAAAAATAAAAATTAATGTTTGAAGATCTCAACAGATTAGGCAGCATCAATGAAGAGAAACACCACATTAACATTTTTGGTCAAGATGACCTTTTATTGGAGCAGTATCGTCCCTGCTTCAATCTCCAGCAGATTACAAGATCCCTACTGCAGGGCATAGCATTCCCCAGTGTCAGTGTGATAAGGTGTATGCGCACCACCCATGGAGAATTGTCCATTGGATAGTCTTGCACTTCACATGAAATGGTAAGAAAAACGGTAACAACCAGGTGGAAAATTAAACATTTTGTAATGAATTTTTGACCCTTTTTCAATAAACAATTTATTTTCATGTTGCAAATCATCTTTTATCATCTGACAAAATTCGAGTATGTTTTCCCATGGTATGACTGAATTCCTATTTTACAACACATTTTAAAAATTCTCAGAAATTTATGCTTTTGAAACTGACATAATTCAGGTATACTGAAGAAATGAATTAGACCAAAAAAAATGTGTTCACTGAAATTTGTATTTGGTGCCGATAAAATGTGGTTGTCTTAGTCCCTGAGTCAACTAATGTGCCACAATCTGTGGTGAACACAAAGCCCAAAGAGAATCACTTTTCATCTTAATATCAAATTGATCGGTAAATTACCTTGTTGCTTTACAATTTTAATTTCTTATGCAACATCTGGTGATTTAAGATACCAGTGGGTTAATTTTTGTCTTTGTCCCATCTGGCAGAGCAGATTGTCCATTATAGGACCCAGTCCATTTTGATTCTATTAATTTTTATGTATCTTTAGATATTATTGACATCCCTGGTTTGCAGCCAAGTTGTAGTAAAGAGCTTGGCTGGTGCTGTTTGGTTTATCAATAATAGCTGGATTAAAGAACATGAAAACGGAAGGAAGATCATACAATCCAAATAGAACATTTTAAGCAACAAAAATTACTGGAGAAATTCAGTTCTGGCAGCATCTGGGGAGAGAAGACAGAAGACCTTCCTCTCCATGCATGCTGATTTAGTTAGTTTCAAATCTTCAGCATCTGCAATTCTTTGTTAGACATAATAAATTTTAATCTGTTTTGCTTGCATAGAGGATCTTGCTGGGTAACAGGTTATTCAGTTTATTGAAAAAGTGTAGGCTCATAGAATCCCTACAGTGTGGAAACAGGCCCTTTGGCCCAACAAGTCCACACTGACCCTTGGAGCATCCCACCTATCCCTATCCCCATCCCCCTACTCTACAGACCCCTGAACACTATGGGCAATTTAACTTAGTCAATCCACCTAACCCGCACATCTTTGGACTGTGGGAGGAAACCCATGCAGACACAGGGAGAATGTGCTAACTCCACACAGACAGTCACCTGAGGGTGGAATTGAACCTGGGTCCCTGGTGCTGTGAGGCAGCAGCACTAACCACTGAGCCACCATGCTGCCCAGTGTATTTCTGGAAGGAACCTTTCACAACTTTCACCACCCGTCTCTTGCCTCTAGCAGTGCTATATGTTACCCTTTTGGCTATCTGTCTCCCTCCACATCGATATAGTTAAGTTTGGATGGGATGGTTAAGCAAAACAAAAGGAAATCATAGCCAGTTTTGGACATACAGCTGGATTTTCCTTTCCATTAGCTTTAATGTGGAACAGTGCTCAAACTGTTTAATATTATAGTCAGGCTCCATCCAGAGTGCTTTCTGTACTTTTTATCATCAAAGGCACAAGAGAAACATTGAAGTCCTGGAACGGTGTAGAGTAAAGGCACGTGGTTTATCCCTAATATCAAAGGACAGAATTCGAAGGAAACCTTCTTCAATGTCAGAAAGAGCTTAATTCAAGGGAGCTTTATAAAAAGTCTGTAATACTATAAAAAGTGAATCTGCTGTTCTGCTTCAATTTGTATGACAACTTCAGTTTGCGAACTGATAGAAAGTACTTCTCTAAATGGCCTTCTGTTTAGGAAGCTAATAAAACTGAAATTATTACCGAGGCAGTTAGATGGTATGTTGGAACTGTAGGCTTCTGTGGGAAGGTGAGCTCAGTCAACTGATCAGCTTCATGCACCTTTAAGTATTGTGAGCAAAAGTTAAGTGATGGACTTCGGTGGGAACTTAACAGATACACTAACAGTGAAAATCAGGATCATTTCTTTGTGACCCGCTGAAAAAAAAATCAATATCAAGAGAGTTTAAAAATATTCTAATGGAACAAATTTCCTTTGTGATTGAGGCACAGGAAAGAATTAGTACTGTCTTCAGGGAATGTGCAAATTTAGGAAACAGAACAGATGGCCTGTAAGAGACATTCATCATTTTCAAGTGAGGTAATGATATAGCTAATTAGTTAGAATTATTGCAACTCAGCTGTATCGTCACATAATTATAAAAATACTCTATCTACTATGACATCCTATGAAAGTTTACTGTGTTTTTTTAAAAAAATGTGGTCTTCCTCAGATCTGATGATATATAGCAATGTTCTACAGCAATTTAATCTGTGAAAGAAGCTGGCAAATAGTTGGTGGATCGGAGCTGTAAAATGGATTAAAATATTTTCTGTAGGCTCCATGGTAGCTCAGTGCATTCACCCTAATAAATCATTTCACCGCTATAAGTCAAGAATACTGTCCACTTGCCTGAGTCCGTGCAGCTCCAATAGCACTCAACAAGCTTGATGCCATCCAGGACAAAGCAGCCATTTTATCAACACTCCATCCATTCGCTTCCTTCACCATCAGTGCACAATGGCTGCAGAATTTACCATCTGCAGGATACACTGCTGCAGCTCATCAAGTGCCTTCTCCAGCACCTAGAAAAGATGAACAGCAGAAACATAGTTGTAACAACACTTGCACACTCCTCTTCAAGTCTCACATTATTTTGACATGGAATTACGTTTCTGTCCCTTTGCTATTGCTGAGGTAGAAAGCTGGAACCCCCTTGCTAAAAAAGTACTGTTAGTCTACAGGGGCAGCATGGTGGCTCAGTGGTTAGCACTGCTGCCTCTCTGTACCAGGGACCTGGGTTCAATTCCATCCTCAGGTGACTGTCTGTGTGGAGTTTGCACATTCTTCCCATGTCTGTGTGGGTTTCCTCCAGTTTCCTCCTGCAGTCCACAGACATATGGGTTAGGTGGACTGGCCATGCTAAATTGCCCATAGTGTTCAGGAATGTGGAGCTTAGGTGGGCTATAGGAGGATGGGCTGGTGTGGACTTGTTGGGTTGAAGGGCCTGTTTCCACACTGTAGGGATTCTATGATCTACCTACACCTATTGACTGCAGCTGTTTAAGAAGATAGATTATCACTATTTTTTCAAGGGGTTATTGGTGATATGCAGTAAATGCTGGCTTTGCCAGTGATATTCGCATTCCATGAAGGAATTGAAACATAATTTGGAAATAACGTAATTTGTGTTCCTGCATTATGGAAGAGAGAAACAACCAAGACACTTCCTCCTGTTTGTTAACCAGCATCCTGGCTAAAATATTGTCTGCATTTCAGTTCAGGATGAAACTGGACATAGCCAGTAATTATGATCAACCTCTGAAATGAGGTGTTGCATACAAATGAATTGAGAAATGCAGGAGGAGGCAGCAACTTTTAGAAATTTGGTAACCAATTTCAACAGTTCAGGGAAGTGCTAGCCTCTTTTACTCATGCATGGGATGTGAGCTTCACTGACATTTGTTGTCCATTCCTAATTGCATTTGTTAGATCATTTTAGAGCTAACCACATTATTATGAATCTGGAGTTACATGTAGGCCAGACCAGGTATCGAACACAGATTTCCTTCTGTAGGCATTCGTCAGTTTCTAATTACAGGTAGTTTTCTCTCACCATTACTGAGATTATTCCTGATTTATTAATTGAATGCTATGGTGGTATTTGAACCATATCCCCCTAGAGCAACAGCCTGGGACTTTGATTACCAGTCCAGTGACTTTACCTCTATGCCACTACTTCTGCCAATTCTAATATCACTAATGGTGATTTCTAGACTGATGTCCCTGTTTTATGTGATACATTATGTTAACGTCAACACCTATTAGTGAGGGCCCAAGGATTAATTTTTTGGCAACATTGAACCTCCTGACAGTGAAGGTACTGTTGGCATGCTTCTTATTAAACGATTTTAGGTGATTTCCACCTCAGACGTCCAAAATATCCAATATTGAACGTGTTTTCCCTAAATTCAAAGGGGATGGAGGCTGTTTGTGGTGTCAAATACACTAAGAACTGAACTTGAACTCTTTAAAAGTTTGATGACAATATTATCTCCTGTTGGTTATAGGCGTCAACTCCTTCACATGTTATTGAAGTGAAATTCTCATGCTTGATTATTTATTCCTTTCCCATTTTCAGAAAACCTTACAATTTTCTTGCTGATTCTAGGACTAGCATCTGATGGTAGAATGCAATTAAGTCATCATTAATATAATTTTTTGGCCTGTTCATGATTGTAATTTGAGTAAATATTGTAAATTTATATCCCATCAGTAGAATGGTTGTAACCCTCCAACAAAGTTGGATCACAACAAAATCTTTTTTTCTGGGATATGGTACTATGTAAAAATAATAATCCTACAGCTGAGTGTTGCTTACTGGAATATCTAATTCATTGTTAGTTTTCAGTAGTTGCATTGTTACAATTCTGAAAATTCAGTGGTTCTGTTTGTTATAAAATATAGATTGAAGGCTTTTTCTCTGAAATTTAGGTCATGACATCTTGCAATAATGTAACTTTTCAGCAACAGTGGAAATCAGTTGGAGCTCATTCTAGATGTATGTAAGGTTGGAACATTCATAAGATGTCCCAATCTTCAAGTATTCTTTTGAATTTTTCATGTTTGTCAGATCTCAAAAGCAATTTTATTACGACTAACATAATGATCAGAACAGCATCCCTAGATCATCAACAAATATGATCTTCACACATTCCTTCAGGTCTTCATCCATGCCTTAAGCTTCACAAAGCATCCCTGTTCAGCCAAGCAGAATGCTGTTTAAACTCATTATGCGCTGATCCCACAAACATTGAGGTACATGAGTAGTTCAAAACTATATTCCACAAGGTCCATGTTCCTTAACTTCTCTTATCTCCTTTAGAATATTCCTTAAAACTCACTTCCAGTAAGTTCGCATGATATCATCATTTTGTTCATTGTCAATCTGATAAAATGCCTTTTTCAGTGCTCCTTGAAATGTTTAACTACATTAGAAATTAGCTGTGGCATTGTGAGTTGTTTTTAGGTAGTACACAGTGAATTCGAATGTTTTGGGATTGTTACCAATAAAAGAAATGTAGAATGAGGTAAAAAAGCTCACCAATAGGACTGTGGATTGAATGCTGGTTTCTCCCTGAAAAGTGTACCTTTAAGTCCACTGCAACTGTTGCTATCCTTTCAATCCAATATGAAATGGATTTCACGTTACAGTTTAATCTTCTGGGCTTCTACGAGCCTTTGAAATATAGATTGTGATCATTTCTCTGAGCTACTCCATTGTCGATTTATGTTGTGCACTGTAGGTCAGATTTTTCATCTTGGTGATAACGATTAGAGTAGGCCATGGTGCATTTTCCTACTACAATTAAATTCTTTGATACACAAAGTTGAAAAGAGATTGATCATATTTTAATGTTTGCTTAACTGTTTCACAGCAGAATTCAGTTACGTTTAAATTGATGAACTGTTCATATGAAGTCACATTAGAGTACTGTCTAAATGACATAAAATTAAATTGATTGTTGTTTTTGAAGTTCAAAAATACATCAGCTATTTCCTAATGTAGCCTGTGCAAACAGATCTCTTAAATGGGTGGTTAAGTTGCTTTATAGTAAATGTGAAGACATGGAAATAAAGTCTTTGAATACAGTTTCTGGAGTTTTACGATGTATACAAAACTCCTCACATCTGCAGAAGGTAATTTGAAGTAACTAATGCTGGTAGGAAAATTCCTTTTGAGTTACCCTGATCTGTCAGTATAAATTTTGCAGCTAACCAGCAAAAATGATCTTCAGGAAAACAAGGAAGTTAATGACAAAGTAGAGATGAGAAAATCAAACCGAAAGAACTGCAGATGCTGTGAATCAGGAACAAAAACAAAGTTGCTGGAAAAGCTCAGCAGGTCTGGCAGCATCTGGGAAGGAAAAACAGAGTTAACGTTTTGGGTCTGGTGACCCTTCCTCAGAACTGATCGTGGCTGGGAAAACATCAGTTGAAATGCAGAAAAAAGGGGTGGGGGATGGGGTAGGAAGTAAACAATAGGACAGAGCCTAAAGAGAGAGAAGAGCAGGTGGGCAGACAAAGAGTTGGTAGCGATCAGGCTGGGAGGGTGAATAGTTGTTAATGGGGACTATTAGTGACTAATAACAAGTAGTGTGTAATGGCACCAGTATCCACATCCAGAAGATCACCAGGTACCATTTCTGCCAGCAAGATGCCACCGTCAGACACATATTCCCCTCCCCTCCCTTGTCCGCCTTCCTCAGGGACCTTTCCCTCCAGGACACCCTGCTCGACACTTCCTTCACCCCCAACACCTCCCCCACAGCCCCACGGCACCTTTCCCTGTAACCAGCGAAGGTGCAACACCTGTCCATTTACCTCCTCCCTCCCCAGTATCGAAGGGCCCAAACATACCTTCCAGGCATTTCCCAGAATCTAGTCTACTGCATTCGCTGCTCACAATGTGGTCTCCTCTATATTGGGGAAACAAAGCATAGACTGGGTGACCACTTTGTAGAACATCTATGTTCTGCTCACAAAAAAGACGCTGAACTACTCGTTACCTGCCACTTCAATGTACCACCCTGTTCCCTGACCAGCATGTCTGTCTCTGGCTTGCTGTAGTGTTCCAGCAAAGCCCAACGCAGACTGGAGGAACAACACCTCATTTTCCGCTTGGGGACCTTGCAGTCCTCCGGTCTCAACATCGAGTTCGATAATTTTAGGGCCAAAACTCTCCAATGCCCCAGCCCCCCAATCCACACGCCATTACACACTACCTATTGTTCGTCACTAATAGACCCCGTTAACAACTATTCACCCTCCCAGCCGGATCATTATCAACTCTTTGTCTGCCCAACTGCTCTTCTCTCTCCTTAGGCTCTATCCTATCATTTATTCCCTACCCCATCCCCTTCCCCTTTTTTCTGCATATAAACTGACCTTTTCCCAACCACAATCAGTTCTGAGGAAGAGTCACCAGACCCGAAACATTAACTCTGTTTTTTCCTTCACAGATGTTGCCAGACCTGCTGAGCTTTTCCAGCAACTTTGTTTTTGTTAGAGATAAGAAAAGCTGGGCATGTGCATGCATTACAATTTCAAAGTAATAAGATTGATTCATTTTGCTGTACTTGAGCTTTTTTATTTTGAATAAATTGTCAAGTGTCTGAAGGGCAAAGACATTGGCTTGCAAAGGTGATGCATACTGGAAACATTATAACATTGAGGGAGGTTGTGTGCATGATTGACATTAAGTGGGTCACAGAGATTTAACTGCATTCATGTCTTTTGTGACGTGTCTGAGGTTCCATTATTATACTGTACTTCAGCGTGACTCATTGGCCTGCCTTGCTTCTGTAGCTAAGTCTAGTTCTGGACCACCATCTGGAACAGCCTTCACTGCAGTTTGTACATTCCCTTTATGGCTTCCAGCCTTCCCTTTCCTTGTGCTGTCGATGATGGATCAGTATCTCTTTGACAAAATAACTTCAGGATGCAGTTTATTTCCACAAGTTCTTTAAAAATTCAAACTCACTGACACCAGCCTGGCCTGAAGTTAAACGATTGCAAATTTCTCAGTGTAGCTTTGAAAAGTATTTTCCCTGTATTTTGTGATTTGTTTTTTTTTGTGTGTGTTCCATTGTGGGCATTTAGTATCACAGACATGAACAAATAGTTCATTGCTTTCTAGTTGTTTCCTTTTTTATTTAACCCGAATCTGATTAAAAACGACATAGCATGAGCATTTGTTCTCGCTCTCTGATTATTGATTGAAAGTACAAAAAGGGATAATTTTCATCCTTTGCACTTCAAGTGGGGAACATTTCCAGCCAGAGGTACATACTAGAAATTTGGCTGTGCTTCACAGGAATTCCTCACCAGAGAAAATAAATAATTGGAAAGTCATGCAGAACGCTTGCCTGAACTTCCAATGTGCACAGATATCAGTGCATCCTCTGATGCAGAAGCAAAGTGGAAAAAAAACAGAGATTGTGGATGAAACTCAGTGGATCTGGCAGCACCTGTGGAGAGAAAGCAGCGATAACATTTCAGGACATGTGACCTTTCTTTAAAACGTCTGGAACTTTTAAACTAAACTCTTCACGATGGGGATGAGAGCAGAGCAATGATGAGGGAGGATCTCTGTGCCAAAGTTCAGGAGGCAGAATCTGATTGAAGCTAAGAAACAGCAAGGGACAACAATTATTGGTGAGAATGGTTTATAGACTGCCAAACAGTTATAGTAAAGTAGGGCATGGTATTAATCAAGAAATTAGATGAGAATGTAGCAAGACTGCAGTAATTATGGGTGACTTCATTGTGTACATAGACTGAAATAACGAGCACCAATGTTTTGGAGAGAAAGTTCCTCAAATGTATCCAAGATGTTTTTCTGGAGCAATATTTTGAGGAATGTGCTCAGGCGCAGGCTATTTTGTTTCGATTTATTGTGTGACAAAGGGCTCGTTAATCCGTAAAGTAATCTTCAGAGAAAAATTACCATTGTATGATAAAATTTTCTGTTCCGGTTGTAAAAGATGGAGCTGGTTCTGAATCTAGTGTTACACATTCATAATTGCACTTGTTTAAATTTATGAGGAAGAAGTTGGCTGAGTGGAATGAGAAAATAAAGTGTGGTTGATTGGTGCATAAGCGATGGCTAGTATTTAAAGAATTAATGCTTGATTTCCAAAAGAACCTGCTTTCCTTTGATGCAAAAATACCCAACAGGAAAAATGGAAGAGCTGTGACTAACAAAGACAGTTAAAGATAGTGTTAGATCAAAGGCAGAGACTTATAAATTTTACAAAAAAATTGTAAACCTGAAGGTTGGGAGATGTTTAGAATTTAGGAAAGGATGACAAAGAAATTGACTTAAAGAGGCGAGAATAGAAAAATAAATGTAAACTAAAAAGAAACATAAAAGCGGATTGTAAAATTTTCTGTAGGTATGATAAAAGGTAAAGATTAGCAAATAAAATCTGGAACTATTGCAGGCAGAGACAAGAGAATTCATAATGGAAAGTAAAGACATTGCAGAGAAGCTAAAAAGTAGCTTGTGTCTGCATTCATGGAGGAAGATGCAAAAATGTCCCTAAAGTCATTGAGATAAGACTTTGGAGAGGGTGACGAACTGATAGAAATCAGTTCATTCAAAATATGAATAAGTTATTGGGACTAAGAGCCAACAAATCCTTAGGACCTGGTGATCTTCACCCTAGTGTGTTGAAAGAGATGGGTACAGAGATAATGGATACATTGGTTTTCATCTTCAAATTCTGTTAATTCTGTAATTGTGTCTGCAGATAGAAAGATTGCAAATGTAAACTTATTGTTTAAGAAGAGAAGGAGAAAGAATTCTGGTTATGAATGGCATCAGGTAGATTATCAACCTTGATTTTGAAAGGTGCCGCTGGTTGGAGGAGCTGCATTGCCAACTTCTTTCCCTATGTTTGTTTAACAGTGGTTATTCGTCTCATAAAACTATCCTCTGGCATCAGTATTAAATGCCATCAAGATGGAAAACTTCACCGCCTCCTTGCTAAATGTAAAACTGATCACAACAGAACTATACTTTGCAGATGACTCTAATGTTGTTGTATATGCATTTTTATCAATTCTAAACAGAAGACATTTGGTCTGACTTTCAGTATTGCTAAACAATCCACACCTGCCCAGCCAAACGTTTCATTTTCCATACAAGATCAAGGAGAGACTTTGAAACAAGCTCTACACTTCCCATACCTGAGCAGCCACCTCTCTCAAAATCAGAGACAACACAGTGTGGAGCGGAGGAACACAGCAGGCCAGGCAGCATCAGAGGAGCAGGAAAGCTGACGTTTCGGGTTGGGACCCTTCTTCAGAAATGGCGAGGGGGAAGGGAGCTGGGAAATAAATAGAGGAGGGGTGGGGCTGGGAAAAGGTCGGTGGGATGGTGATAGGTGAGTGCAGGTGGGGAGTGTTAGAGATCAGTCTGTGGTTGGGGTGGGGGGGGTGGATGGGAGAGAAGATCGGAAGAATTTGCAAGAATCAAAAGGGCAACCTCATTGAACCCTGTGGACTGGTGCTTTTGAACTGGATTACCCTAACTTTTTTAAAATCCACCTGTAACAATTGTCTTTTTTGATTTGTCTGTGTCTCTCTGCATGTATTTGTATTGGTTTAAGAAAGGTAGAGTTTAAGATGGACAGCTTGAAGTGTAAAATTAAGACTTTGCCTGTGGTTGGGAATAAGTTACTTGTAATAAGTAGTAGTTTCTTGCGAAATGCAGAAATCTGGTCACTTAACCTGAGTTTGTCATGCAGGAAACTGGGGGTCTTTGAGTAATTTGATTAAAGCTTTAACCCTGGTGACCACCCTGGGAATTCTGGGAGTTGGGTATTGACGCACTTTCCCAAGCAGATCATGACACTATTGTCAAATGGCCAGCATTCCAGGGAGGGCAAAGAAAACATTTCAAAGATACTCTGAAGTTCCACTTTGTGGTCACAGTGATATTACTGACAGGGAGGAGTTTGTCATCAATTATTCAAAATGGTAACAACCTGTCCATCAAGTGTCAAGCTCTGAATCAAAACATCTTAATGTTAGGCAGAGCAGTGGCACAGAAGGATCGAAAAAGAGGTAAATTCTGTGAGCTGGATCTCACTACTTCTGAAGGTATGAGCAGAAGGCTCATAGGAAGGGACCAATAAGTGAGAGGCTTGAGGAATGAGGCAGCAGATGGCTAAGGGTGTGGAATGGTGTGTCAGAGGCTCAGGACAGGAACAGTGAACAAAATGGCTTTGAGACACCTTCTCCCATGTCCTAACCCCAGCCCCGACACACCAGGCCTTGTTATCACATGGTCTGCTATTACACACCACCCATCATTAGCCTGTAATTGTCCACCAATAGCTATTCTCCCATTCTGATTGTTATCCATTCCTTTGTCTGTCCAACCGTTGTTCTGTCTCTTTTGGCTCTATCTCCACCTGTCGTTTACTCCGTGCACCCTCCCTTTACCCTGTCTTCTGCTTGAAAACCAACTTTTTTCTACCTACCATCAGTTCTGAGGAAGGGTCACTGAACCTGAAACATTAACTCTGATTTCTGTCCACAGATGCTGCCAGACCTGCTGACCCTTTCTAGCGATTTCTGTTTTTTGTTTCTGATTTCCAGCATCCGCACTTCTTTTGGGTTTTGTTAACAATAGGCTTGTGGTGAGATGGGTAAGCAGGGAGCTTAGATGTTAGGAATGATGGTTGGAGACTCTGCAAGGGAGCAGTAAGTGAAGTGACAGTCTGTTTTGCCAGAAAGACTGACTGTGCTCAGTAACCAAAGTAAAACAAAAGTGATTTTTTGGGGGGGAAAGTCCTTAACTTACAAACAGCACGAAAACTAACAAGCTTTTAGAAAGTACATTAACAGGGTAAATCTGGACTCTGGGCTCTGAGTTAAAGATTATGAGTTGGAGCCTGGACTTGAACACACAAGCTAGTCTGACATTTCATGCCAATCTATTGTCAGAACTGCTGTCTCTCAGCTGAGTCTTTAAACCATCCATTGCTTTGGTGGCTGTCAAAGATTGCTGAGTGATTTCCTTCCTCAGATTTTTTTTTAAATTCACTCATGGGACACAGGCATCACTGGCTGGGCTGGCATTTATTGCCCGTTCTTGGTTACCCTTGAGCAAGTGGCATTTGCTGCCCTCTTGAACCATTGCAGTCCATGTGCTGTAGGTAGATCCTGAGGGAGGGAATTCCAGGATTTCAATCCAGTGATAGTGAAGGAATGGGAACATATTTCCAAGTTCAGGATGGTGAGTGGCTTGGAGGGGAACTTGCAGATAGTGTTGGTCCAATGCATCTGCTGCTGTTGTCCTTTTAGATGGAAGTAAAGTGTTGTCTGAGGATGTTTCATGAATTTCTGCAGAATATCTTGCTGGTAGCACACACTGCTGCTGGTGTGGACGGAGTCAGTACTTGTGGAGGTGGTACCAATCTAGCGGACTGCTTTGTCCTCTATGGTGTCAAGCTTCTTGAGTGTTATTGGAGCTGCAACCATTCACTTGCCTGGAGTATTCCACGACAGGCCTGACTTTTGCCTTGTGGAAGCTTGACAGGCTTTGGGGAGTCAGGAGGTGAGTTACTCACTGCTGTATTCCTAGACTCTGACATGCTCTTGTAGCCACTGTGTTTATGTGACAAGTCTGGCTGAGTATCTGGTCAATGGTAACCCCACGGATGTTGATAGTGGATGGTACGATAATGGGCGGAAATTGCGTTAAGGGTGAGGGGTGAGGTGTTGGCAGTATACCAAGAGGAATGGATGGTGAGGGAGACAAGATATCAATCAGAAATATTTTTGCCACTGATTTAAAGTGTGAGATCTCAAGCCCTTCGTACTTTAAGAAATGAGGAGGGACAAAGCTACAGGTGGAATTCCATGTCCACTGTGAAGTTGACTTGAGGAAAAACTTGTGAGAAGATTGTGATTAATTTAGGTGATTTTCCAGGTTATAACAGCTTTCAAAAAAGGGTTGAATATCAAAATGAATCTTCAAAATTTATACCTTATTTTTGTCATTCTGTTGCCAAGAGAAATGGAGGGACAAAATAGTGAGAAAATGGACGCTGAGGATTGTCAACAAAAATGCTCATATAAGATTGATGAGCACAGTTCATTGAAAATACTATTATCTTTTGGTTTGGACTTGGATCGTTGAAAGCAGTATGTTTCAGCATTAGTCTTGGCCTGATTAGTCCTGATTCAATTGATCATTTATTTGGTTGATAGATAAACTGTTTCTCCTGTTATGGATTTTGTTGTAATAGTCTGTTCATGTGCATCATGCTGTTGGTTTTCACTTTTGAAAGAGGTGGCAGGATAAAATATCTGATGTTTTTTAAAAAGATGAGCAGGTTAATTAGGAAAAATATGCAGTTATCAGTGAAGGTGCTTCCTCAGTGTAGTTAGATTGGGAGCAATTGAACTATTAACAATGTTTAGTAAAAAATAACACAATATTCTCTGTTCTTTTGTGAAATTAGTGCTTTTGGCTGCCCCTATTCAGAGCTCAACCTAAAGAAAGAGTCAATTCAAGACAGACTTGGAGGAGAGAAACAGATGACCCTGGTGCCAATACCTCTTCTTTCAAGAACTAAGCGTTTGGATAGTAATCATTCAAGTGGGAAGCCAGAGGAGTGTGTTAATGAAGCAAGGTAAATGACTTTTTGAATTTATTCCAAATACATTGAACAGTATTCTGGGCATTTATATTTTCGTGTAAATTTCTGTGAAAAGACCCAGTGCTTCATTTGGAGTTACGTGTTGCAAAAACAACATGAGTCAGATGTTTTGTTTTGTGTCATTGTAAAGACAGTAATAATTAACTTGTTATTTTATGTTCCATCTTCTAATGGATGTATTTGTGTCTTATTTTAGCAGTAAGGGTAATACATCATAAATCACTTGTCACTTCATTGCTGTAGTTTAGGCTTTTGAAAGCTCTTAAATAGACTAACAGAAACCTGCGCAGTTGTGTAATCCTGACATAATGGGCCTTTTAGCAAGGCTCAAACTTCCTTATTTTTAAGGAAAGGTCATTCACAGGGTACAAGTGTTACTGGCAAGGGCAGCATTTATTGCCGGCTCTACTTATCCTTAAGAAGATGGCGGTTATCTGTTCTTGAGCCACTGTGTGTCTGTGAGGTATAAGTGCTTCAGTGATGTTAGGTAGGGAGCTCCAAGATGTTTACCTGGAGCCAGTGACATTGGAGGAGAACTTGGAGGTGGTGGTGGTGTTTCCATTTATCTGCCGTCTTTGTTCTTCAATGTTATAGAACCCACCAGTTTCCATATGATCAGTGAACTTGCCAGTCAACCCTTCCACATTTAAGTCTAAGACATTTTTAAAATACACATATATACTACAAACAGCAGGGCTCCCAATACTAATCCCTGCAGAACCCTGTTAGACACAGGCTTCTAGTCACAAAAGCATCTCTCAACCATCGTCCTCTGCGCCCTGCCACTCAGCCAATTCTGGATCCAATCAGCCAAATTTCTTTGGATCCTATGACCTCTTAAGTTCGCTGTCAGTTTCCCATGTGGTACTTCTATCAAAAGCTTTGCCGAAATCCAAGACAACTACATCAAATGCATTGTCCTTGTCTACACAACTGGTTACCTCTTCCATAACTTAAGTCAAATTGGTCAGAAATGATATTCCTTCAACAAAACCATGCATGCTGACTCTTCTTGATTAACCCCGTTTCCAAATGCAGATTAATTGTATCCCTCAGAATTGTTTACAGTAGTTTCCCAACAATGACGGACCTGGGATTCCCTTGTTTATCCTGTACCTCTTTCTTGAATAATGGTACAGACGGTCCCCAGTTGCAAACAGGTTTCCATTCTTGAATCCATTCACAAGTTAATTTGTACACAAGTTAGTTCATAACACAGTACAACATAAAACAGCCATTCATAAGAATAAGGAAATGTTTGCATGTCACATCTTTAAAATTAATATTAATATACTTCTGTGTGGGATCGCATTCATAAGTATGAACGTTCATAAGTCAGACATTTGTAAATCGGGACCGCCTGTACCACTTTGGCTATCCTCCAATTCTCTGGCATCTCTCTCGACGCCAGAAAGGAGTTGAAAGTCATTGTCATGACCACTGCTATTTCCTCCCTTGCCTGTGTCAACAGCCTGGGATACATTTCATCCAGCCCTGGAGATTCATCTACTGTAATGCCTGCCAGACCAATCAGAATCTCCTCTCTGTCAATACTAACTACTTCAGTTCTATCATAGAGCTTCGCCCTGATTTCTATATGCACATTGTTAGTCTCACTTGCAAACACTGACATAAAGTATTCATTTGGTACCATGCTTGTATCTTCCGGCTCTATGCCCAAATGATTGCTGTGGTGCTTAATGGTCACTACTCTTTCCCTCATTATTCCTTTGCCTTTAATGTTCTTGTAAAATAATATAGGATTTTCCTTTATTGGACTCACCATTATTCTCTAATGCTCCCCTTATTGCCCTCCTAGTTTCCTTTCTAATTTACCCCTTGCATATTCTGTACTCCTCCAGGGCTTCTGTTCTCAGCCTCCAATATTTGCCATGAGTCTCCGTTTTTCTTCTTTTTCAATCCCGTCTATCTCTCCAAATCCAGGGTTCACTGGATTTATTGGTCCCACCCTTTATCTTTATTGGAACATGTTGGTCCTGTTCCTTCTTCAGTACGTCCCACTGCTCTAACATAGCTATATTTAAAGGTATGTGTGCCAAGTCAATTTTTGCCAGTCTTACCTCCTTACAATCCAACCCCCCAGCTTTAGAACTTTGAGTTACATTGCACATCCTTGTAATTTTTCACAACAATCTTGAATCTATACAAGTTATGGTCGCTGTTTACTTCAAACACTTGCCTGGCTTCATTACTTAAAATTAAGTTCATGTCCAACATCCCCTCCTTGTAGGGCCTCCAGCATATTGCCTGCAAAAGCATTCCTGGATACATTTTAAGAATTCTGCACTCTCTAAACCTTTCACACTATGACTGGCCTAATTGTTGGAAAAGATGAAGGGTACAAGATGGTGGCAGAATAAAATGCTCCTGCCAGAGCTCCTCTGCCCTCCATTCCCTTTTTCTTTTTCTTTGTTTCTTTCCCCTATTTTCTTTCCCCCCACTCTCAACTTTTAACTTGTTAAACTACCCTACCTAGAGGGAATGGAGAACGGAGTCTGGAGGCGAGTCGTGGCCGGAGCGCACAGCATGAAGCACAGCGATTGTGGGCTGTGTCCAGGAAGCGAGTCACGGCTGGTGCCTGGAGCAGGCAGCAGAGCGAACATGGGCCAAGCTGGGGGTTAAGTTGCAGGCCACAGCCTGGAGTGGGGAGCAGAATGAACCCAGGCCAGCTGGGGGAAAGGGTCCTGGAGGCGAGTTTGGGATAGAGGCCAACTTGTGGAGGCAGCAAGGCCTTGTGTTCTGAAGGCTGGCAGGCACAAACTTGATGAGAAAGGCCTATAACTTGACTACTTTAAAGATACTTTTTATTTTCATTGTGGACTTTTTAAACTCTGTATTCCATGCTAGTCTGTGTTTTCTTACTATTTAAATTCTGTAACAACACTTAAAGTATCTGTGCCCAGGCACCCTATACCTAAGATGGCGCTGAAAGGCAACAGTACGAACTTTTCACTGCACTCACTGAGTGCACGTGACAATAAAGGCTATCCTGATTCTGATTACAAAACCCCCACTATCACCCCTACAATCAATACCAGATTAACGAGGCTAATGGAATGCACTGCTGCTTTTGCTGATGGACACAATACTACGTGAATGTCCATTTTTCATCTGCTGAATCTGTTATAAACTTGTCTCATTTAGCTGAAAGGTAATGCTGTACAACATGATTGAATGTGCCTTGCACTGAAGACAAATCACGAATGCTGCATGTTTGTAGATTGCACTGCCAAAAGTGATTGGGATTGATTTTTATGAAGATAAACCGTATAATGTAACTAACTTCTATTCACTGCACATTGCTGGTGAAGTAATTTTGGAAGATTCCTTTGTAGTTTTGGTAATGAGTTTGATGCACTGCAGATTAAATGTATTGTTTTTGAGTAAACAGACTACTTACAGTGTATCCTAGTATAAGTCCCATCTGCTCATTTATACTGGTGCCCTTTGAAAACTTGACACAAAAGTATTAAGACAGGAAATTAGATGTTTTGGACCGGAAGTCATAGAACCATCATCATAGAATCCCTACAGTGTGGAAACAGGCCCTTTGGCCCAACAAGTCCACACTGATCCTCAGAGTATCCCAGCCAGACCCATCCCCCAAAAACCCACCTAATCTACACATCCCTAAACACTTTGGGCAATTTAGCATAGCCAATCCACCTAACCTGCACATCTTTGGACTGTGGAAGGTAACTGGAGCACTTGGAGGAAACCCATACAGACACGGGGAGAATGTACAAACTCCACACAGACAGTCACCTGAGGGTAGAATTGAACCCAGGTACCTGGCACTATGAGGCAGCAGTGCTAGCCACTGAGCCACTGTGCCACCCCTAAGTGTGTGCAAACAGAATGGCTTTTTTGCTATTATTGTGTCTGATACTCTTTAACCAAGGAAGTGTTAAAGCAAAGGGGCTTTTACATTGTGATATGATATATTTGGGGATCACTGTAGAGACCTGGTTGATCCATGATCTATTAGTTTTGGTAAAATCGCCATTTGGTTTTGGTATAATTTCCTATAAATATTGCTTAGTATTGTTTTAAAACTAAAAACGATGTTTACGATAACATTCAGTGATCTTACACTGCCAGTGAAATTATGGGTGTTGTGTTGGTCTGAAACAGCAAAATGATGTCGGCTAACTCAATGTCCCTTCAGGCAAGGTTGCACACTCAAATTCACCCTTTCGAGCATGACATGCTAATATTTCGGGAATAAAACCATTCTGTGCCAAAGAGACAGCAAGTTCAACAGGAACTTACAAGATGAAATTGAGTAAATACTTGAGTGAGGAAAGTAAAAATACAGGGCTATTTTGAAGGAATGGCATAGTGGGATCAATTTGTTGGCTTTTTCAAGGAGCTTACACAGACACAATGCCTAATGGCCTCTTCCTGAACTGTATGGTCCTATCTCCGTTTCACTGGAAACCTCTTTGAATTTTTCTTGCATCTAATGTTACAGAAAATGCCCCACTCCTGGTTGCGATGGATCAGGTCACGTAACGGGGAAATACGCTGCACACCATCGAGTGTCAGGTTGCCCTCTTGCTGACCAAAAACAGATCAAGATCAAAATTGAACCGCAGGATGAAGAAGGTCCATCGGAAACTAAAGCAGTATTCTCATTTGTTCAGCGCAAAAGGACAAAATATCAAGGACGGTGAGCAAATGGATGAACATTTTAATAGTTAACGAAGTCCTGATGACAAGAATCAGATAGTGTACTTAATGCATGTTGTACTTGTGTGGCTATTGATTACCTTTTTGGGACAAATATCAAGCAGCAGTATTGCTTTTGGGTCACCAGAGTGATGTTTGCATTATCAAAGAGAACCCACCATCAAAGATAGCCACAGGTAGGATTTGTATTACACTTCCGGATGAATCCTTTATACAGGGTGACACGTATGAACGGCTCCAGAAATTTTCCTGAGCTGCCATTCAAATTACTTCTCTGCATATTCTATCAGTATCTTTAAAATAATCCTTCAGAGGCTTTGAAAATAATTAAAATATTAATGTTAAATTACATTTTAATTCCACTTACATGAAGGCTTCTCAGAATAATTACAGCCACCTGATGTGTATGAGGAAAATATGATGTTGATATGTTAGAAGCAGCCATTCATAGAGACCTGAACTCATGAAAAAAAATGTTTTCTTAAGAAACTAATTTACTTAGAAGCATTTGCAAATTTCATTTCTGAAAGTTAAAGCAATTTTGTTAATGATGCAGCATTATTTTTGATTTGGAAACCAGTCTTCGTTCATTTAAACTCCAAGTAGAGTTAGGAATTGGTTCCTTCACTGGCTACATTTCAGACATTCTGGGACAGTGTACTTTATCTTGGCCCTTATATCAGCAGCATTGTTATGCTTGGCTTCTGACATCAGAAAATGTTTCCAATTCCTGTTCGTAGTCATCCAAAATTTCTTCTGCATCTCTTAAGAAACTGTTTTCTTTCAATTGTCACCAGATTTCTTCAATTTCGTTCAGAAATTAATTTGCACATTTCACAAGTCTTTCTTTAAGTAATGCCATCACCCACAGCGGTCCAAGTGTCATTTCTCAAATAGACTGGCTCGAGTTAACTAGACCTAAGTCATTAGGCCAAATTACTAACTCCTTCTTAAACAAGCCTCAGTGTTGTATTTTATTTGTGAAATTCACTTTGAAATTCACAAGATACTTAAGTCTTGACATGGGGGTGTGATGAACAATGGCAACAACTTAGATTTGCCACATTGACTTTAGCACAAGAAAACATCCCAATGCCCTTCGCAGGTACATTATGACCAAGGCGAAACAAAATTGGACATGGGCCATAAAGACAATATAAGGACAGATGACCAAAAACTTAATCGAAGAGGTAGGTTTTATGGAGCATGTTAAAGGAAGAGCAAAGAGTAGAGAGTTGGAGAGATTGAAGGAAGGAATTCCAGAGCTTATGGCCCAAGCAGCTGAAACCACAGCCACCAAAGACGCAGCGATTTAAATTAAAGACATTCAAGAGGTCCAAATTAGAGCATTAAAATCTTGGAGTGTTGCGAGACTGGGGAATGTTACAGGGACTGGGAGAACAAAGACCACAAATAGATTTTAGAACCCAGGTGGTCAATTTTGAAATCGAAGCATTGCTTTAACCAGGTTTTAAATTTAGGCCAATGAAACTTGACGTTGGCTCGGAAAAAGGCAGCAGAAGTTCAAAGAGTTCACGGTTCTAGAAGGTGAAAGATGGAAGTTTGATCAGGAGGGTATTGGAATAGTCAGTTTTAGAACCATACATTGACAAGCTTCGCAGCAGCAGATGAGTGGACACAGCGATTATGTTGATGTGCCATCAGAATATTGTCACGTTCAGATACAGCCCAACCAAGGTTGTGTGTAGTTTTTTTTGGCTGTTACCAGGTAGGGGAATGGAGTTATTAACTGAGTTTTTGGTGGGACAAAAGGTAATGGCTTCAGTCTTCCAATTAATTCATTGGAGACAATTTCCGTTCATCCTGTCCTGGATGTTGGTTAAAATCTCTGACATTTTGGAATGAATGAAACAATTGAGACAATTAGTGACAATGTAAAGCTGTGCGTTGACAGCATATCTCATGTTTTCAGATATTAAAAAACAAAATCAGAAATAGCTGGAAAAAACCCAGCAGGTCTGGCAGCATCTGTGCAGAGAAAGCAGAGTTAATGTTCCTGAAACATCAACTCTGCTTTCTCTTCACAGATGCTGCCTGACCTGCTGAGTTTTCCCAGCAATTTCTGATTTCCAGCGTCCGCAGTTCATTAGTTATTCAGATGTTGATGCTAAGTGCCAGTGTGCAGATGAGAAGTAAGAGAGCAGAACGTGTGTTAGGTTTTTAAGTACACCAGAGGTATAGGTGTGGGAGCAAGAACAGCTCTCGCTGTGATTAAAAACCAAAAGAACTGCCGATGCTGTAAATCAGGAACAAAAACAAAGTTGCGGGAAAAGCTCTGCAGGTCTGGCAGCATCTGTGAAGGGAAAAAACAGAGTTAGCATTTCGTGTCCAGTGACACTTCCTCAGATGAGAGTTGTACTAGGCCGGTTCCATCCCTATTAAGTTGGATGACAGTGTTGAAGAAGAATGGTGAGATCAACCTTAGCAAAAGGTAGAGGAGCTGAGAGGGAGAAGAGAATATTTACTTTTATTTGGGTTACGTTGAATGTCATTTGTGATTTTGATAAGAGCAATTTAGGCATTGTGGCAGGGAAATGATCAGAAATTCGACTGCAGGGATTCAAACATGGCGTTCAGGGAAATACAAACATGATTTTGGGAAGTGATAGAATCAAGGACTTTGCAAAGGCAAAGGAAAGTTAGAGTAGGGAGTTTGCAAGGATCAAGGGATTTTTTTTTGAGAAAGAAGTTGTAACAACAGAATTCAGGATAGTTGGACAATACCTGAGAGGGAACTGTTTACAATATCCAGTGATATAGGGGCCCAGGATAGGAAATTGGAAGTCAGCAGTTCAGTGGGAGTAAGTTCAAGGCAGCAAGAGGTTGGATCGCATGCACAAGATGGGTATAAGTTTGTCTGGGCTTAGTTTTAGCGTGGAACAGGCTACAATGATGGAAAAACAAAATGAGATTCCTAAGGAGTTTAGTGACCAGTACCTGTCCAAATTGGACATAGTCCATTCCTTGCTAAATTGTTCTGTTTTTTGCCCATTTACGCTCAAAGCATGGGTCCCAGTAAAAGTTCTGAAAAGTGGTCTTTTGGTATTTTCCCTAAACAAAGAATGGACAGCTCATCTACCTAATAGCAAAGCAGATGTAATCAACCTAGCTTCACCAGAGTACTTGGATCAATCCAATGCTGAGCCCCAATTAAAGGCAGGGGCAGAGGAACTCGAAGTTTAGGGTCTTCTCACCCCACCATGCATGGGTCCATTCATTTGTAATTTCTATCCCACATTCTTTCTCTTGCAAAAGTAATGCCAGGTCTTTGCGGTTGTTCTTCAGGACTGATTTTTAACCAATGGTCCTCTGCTATTGAAAATCTTTCTGATCATTGCACTAATCACTAACAACAATCCAATTGCTGAGTCACAATTCCAGTGACACCACAGGTATTGCTAAATCACATTTAGCTTCAATATCACTAAGATACCCCGAGATAGCAATAAATAACCCAAGGTAAATATTTAGCAGAAGGCAGCCTTCAAACAGACTTCACCGTCTTCTTCGCGAGCGAAGAAGAAAAAAAGTGATGGTGAGGAGGATGTGAGACAAAAGACCTTCCATAAGCAGAATGGTATCCATCCCATCCTGAACCCCCTACTTTATGTTCATCAGAGCCTTTCTAGTCTACATTGGAAATCGTCTTAATTGCTGCTGGCAATTTCACTGAGTCAAAACAAAAATTCTCCACGCAATGTACAAAGAGATATGCATTATATTTTTTTTTCTTGTTACATGGCTATTGACATAAGGTGGGGTGAGAAGACCCTAAACTTCGAGTTCCTCTGCCCCTGCCTTTAGTTGGGGCTCAGCATTGGATTGATCCAAGTACTCTGGTGAAGCTAGGTTGATTACATCTGCTTTGCTAATAGGTAGATGAGCTGTCCATTCTTTGCTTAGGGAAAATACCAAAAGACTGCTTTTCAGAACTTTGGCAAATGGCAAAATTATGACATTACAAATAGACCTTACCGCTCCCCAGCAATGTTAAGAATCCACAGTTTGCTATCTCAATCATCATTTCAAATCTGTAGTAATATTATAAACTATCAGTTGGATGTGAGGATTTTTATTGTTACCTTCTGCAGATCCTCAATTTATAGCAGACTTTTTTCATTCCTTTGCATAATTGGTGCAGCTGGATTGTAATCATTTGTACAAATGCCACCTCAAATTATTGAAAATCCAGAAGTATTTTTCAAAGTGCATTCATAAGCAAACTCTTATCCCTCAAGAGTATGTTTCCACCTTTTGCAGAAATATCTTGCCTCCTCAGTCTTCCTTGTTCCAGCACCATCAGTAAAGCAAATGATCATGTGCTGTTGCTGGAGCAATAGAAATTGTCTCTAAATCAAAACAGGTCAGCGGAGTTGGGAGAATTACAGATTCACCATGATCTACTCTTTGTGACAAAAAATGACAATGAAGTGTATCGCTACTGTGCTGCCAAATTCACTTAATTTTCTTCTGAGGAAAGAAATGTTTTCTTCAAAAGTCTTTCGACTTAGAATTCAGACACTTCTGAAAATGAAATATAAGCTCCACTTCAAGATAATGAGCATCAAATAAAATGGAACTGTTGCACAGGCACTTGGTATAAGAGTTAGTGACCTACTTTCTGTGGTACAGACCCACATAAAATTAAATCATTGGTGCACTCCAGCATTGGTTATCATTAACATTAATCTAAGGTCCTACTGCTAGAGAAGCCACTGTGAAAACCACAAGAAATTATCACAAACTAAAAAGCCAGCTATTAGACACTTCAACCCGATTCTGACTTAATATAACTGTTTGATGCCTGTGATCATACATTTGTTTTCTGTGCTTCTAGTATTTACCTTTCTTGGAATATATGATTTTGAGATATAAAATCCTGATAGGTTTTAGGAATGTTGCTAAATCCTCAGTAATTAGAACTTGTTTTAAGGTTGAATTTTAAATCTGTTATGCACTTTATGTAAGCATACGCTTTAACAATGACAAGTGAAATTGATGCCCTCTGTAGTTGACTACCTCCTGGCATTCATTGCCCTGACTTAAAGAGGGGTTGCCTGTGTAATGTGTCACAGAAATTTAGGTATATTTGAAACTATACTGCAACGTTGGATTTAGTTTTCAGGGAGGAAAGTGGACGGAGCGAATAAACAGACATTTTCAGGTTTAGGAGCCAAAAAAAGATAATGCTGCCTATAAGGTCAGCGCTACCACTAGGGGGAGCCTGCACATGCATGAATTGGAACATCACTATCAAGCAGCTGCTACCTGTATGGACACTATCTGGGGGTGGGGGAGTCCAGGCCTCAGCATTTTTAAACAGTTGCTCAGCTGAAAACCTTTAACTAATCCCTTGAAAATTGGAGTGTAGGCTGCAAGGGGATATTCAGCCCTAGAATGCTTACATTGAGTGACGGTTTTGGCTGTGAAGGTCTACTTTCCATGTTTCTGGTACCAGTTGAGGGTCTGCACCCTACAGGTTGCCTCCTCCTTTGTCCTGTCCAACATGCTACACCTATATCCATCAACCTGGCCCTGTCGAGATTCTAGACTTAGCTGAAGATGCGTGGCATCCGTGGCTAGTCTTTCCATCCTGTTAGCCCTTCCGTTGCACTAACATTAGCATATAATCTAGTCCTGTGACTCACAGACACACTTGCTGGCTCCTCTGCCCAACACTGAATATCTTGCTTCAGCTGCCACGTTGAATATGATGTTATAGACTCTACCAGTATAAGCACAGTCAGAAACCCGAGAGTGACTGAGAAGAATAATACAGATTTGAAGGCCACACCTGGTTGGAGAGAATGTGGAACTCATGCCATGAATAAGGGGAGGGACGACTGCATTTCATTTACGAATCCAACCGAGACACTAGCTCCTGTTATGATCCCAGCTCATGATGTTACTGATCAAGTTGGATCCAAGTTTGAAATATGGCATAGTAGATCTTTTTGTTTTAGTTTCAATAAGGTTATCTTTCACTGAAACACAAGCATTGCAATGTTGCGTATTTGGTTTTAACATTAAAAGAGAGGTTCATTACATGAAAGAAATGAAGCTAAAATACAATAAATCAAAGTATTAACATATAACACAAATTTAAATATTTTGGAACATATGATAAAACGCTATCTCATTAATCCCAATAACGCTCCTTTAAAAAACTCACACCAGACAGAATTCCCTTCTTCCACATCTATAGAGCGTAATTTCAATGTACCTTCAATTCCCTATATTGACAATCTGATAGTCTCTTCATGATAACTAAGCTTAGATTTTAACAGGTTGTGATAACCCCTTTCAGGGCTAGAACCAAAAACTTCTGGTCTGGAACTTTCAAACTAAACTGTTCACACTGAGGTAGTCAATTTCTTAACAGTTCTAAATCATCTCTTTTTGTCAGGAGAAACTGTCTTAATATCCATACTAATTTTATATTTTGGAAAGCCAAGTTGCTGCAAGAGTGTCCAATGTTTAACTTTTCTTCAAGCTATGGGTGTTTCCCTAACGAAAAGGTTAAAAAAAGTCAATCTCTGACCATCTGAATGGAAAGCCTGAAGAAGGGTCACTGGACTCGAGATGTTAACTCCGATTTCTCTCCACAGATTCTGCAGGAGCTGCTGAGATTTTCCAAGAGTGTTTGTTTTTGATTAATTTGTCTTTGATTCAGAGTTTGGAAAAAGGACATAGCGTGCATTGCCTTAAAAAAATTATCTTTAACTCTCTACAGTATGTGGAAAACATGGTAAACCCTATATATTAATGCAAATTTAAATTGGGCCTTTAAGTAAATTATTAAAAAGTGATTGATTTCTGAATCGTGAAACCTAATTGTACATACACACTGTCTCAACTATAAATCTAATTAAGTCATATCTAATTGGTTGTTAATTATTCTTGTGAATTGCCTTTAATCTCTGATCTGACTGCGGAAAGCTGCAGGCTTCAGTGTGTAGAGTGGACTGATTTGACTAATCCATTACAATGCATTTTTTCATCTTCTCTGTGCTGGCTTGTGCACCAAACAAAATGAAGCATTTTCCCATTTATTGTGCAGCTACAAGGTTCACTACTTATGAAGGTTTAATAAGGTTCGTTTGCTACATAAGGTTTTCTGTTACATTTTGGACAAATGCAAACACTGCAAACTCCCTCATGCTTGTAGACCATTAATTCATAGAATGTTGCAGCACAGAAGCAGCTTTTGATCCTTTAGAACTTCCAAATGTTGATTTCCGCAGATGTCATCTATGTTCTTTTCATTTTCATGCACATTCCCTTTCAATATCCCCAGAACATGAGCCTCAGGTTCTGGATTACTAGCCCAATGATAGCTCCTCATCCCTGGTAATACATTGGTGAAATCTTCAACTGTCTTTTTTTTCCATCCTTCCTTAAAAAAAAATGCATGCTCAGAACTGGACACAATACTTCCCCTGTGGCATAACAAAACCCTTCGGCAAGTGGAACATCTTACGAGATGAATCTGACAGAGACCAAATTACAGTTCTCCAGCTTGAAAATCAATAGTGTACTGATTCGCTGCAATTCTTTGTCACTGAAAGAAAAAAACATATGTGAACACCTTTATCTTAAAAAAAATCTAATGCTTCACATCGAACACTTTGCATTTCTTTTATGCATGTGAACGGCGCAACAATTTTGCACACAAAGGCAGAACAGAGAAATATCTCCACAGTGTATCTTCACTCCCATTTACCACAGCTTTGTTCAAGAAACAAAACTGATTTTCCTCACCAAACAAAAATAGAAATTTTTGGAGAAACTCAACACGTCTGGCAGCATCTGAGAAGAGAAAACCTTTAACACCTTTTCAGGATGGACCACTGGATGCAAAACATTAACTGTTTTCTCTCCACACATGTTGCCAGACCTGCTGAGTTTCTTCAGCAAGTTTTGCTTCTGTTTGTTTCAGATCTCTCCATCTATAGTTCTTTATTTTAGAGTCATAGAGCTGTACAGTATGGAAACAGACCCTTCAGTCCAACTCGTCCATGCCAACTAGATATCCTAAATTAATCTAGTCCCTTTTGCCAGCATTTTGCCCATATGCCTCAAAACCCTTCCAATTCATATATCCATCCAGATGCCTTTTAAATGTTGTAATCATACCAGCCTCCACCACTTTCTCTGGCAGTTCATTCTACATGTACACCACTCTCTGTGTGAAAAAGTTACCCCTTAGGTCCCTTTTAAATCTTACTCCTCTCACCTTAAACCCCCTATGCCATCCAGTTTTGGACTCCTGTACCCTGGGAAAAAGACCTTGGCTATTCACATTATCCATGCCCCGCATGACTTTATAAACCTCTATAAGGTCACCCCTCACCATACAATGACCCAGGGAAAATAATCATAGCCTATTCAGCCTCTCCCTAGAGCTCATTCCCTCCAACCCTGGCAAAATCCTTGTAAATCTTTTCTGAACTCTTTCAAGTTTAACATTTTTCCTGTAGCAGGGAGACCAGAATTAAATGCAAAAGTGGCCTAACCGGTGTCCTATATAGTCACAACATGACCTCCTAATTCCTATACTCAATGAACTGACCAACAAAGGCGAGCGTACCAAATGCCTTCTTCATTACCCTGTCTACCTGCAACTCCACTTTCAAAGGTCCCAAGGTCTCTTTGTTCGGCTACACTCCCCAGGATTTATCATTAAGAATATAAATCCTGCCCTGATTTGTCTATTTTAATGATTATTTTTGCCTCATAAGTAGAGCTGCGCTTTTGAGAATGCATGATTCCCTTGGTATTGCACTGAAATGTGCGCCTAGATAATTTCTAATGTCTTGAAACATATAAGCTTTTGTATTGTGAATCAGGCTATCACCTGGACCATAGTGGATGACATCTATGGTCATCGTAGTATCTAATCAGAATAATAGGGCTATAGTGACTGAGCTTCATTACAAAGACTGAACTTTACTCTGTTTTCTGCTAGGCTAGCTCGACCAGCAAAATACATGAAAATGAAAGAGGAAACAGATGATATTGACCTACATAGTCTCCTCAAAGGTAATAACTTCTTTTGGAACTAATTTGCTTGCAAGCTGTTCAGTGTATATGTAACATTTTAGTGTGGGTAGCACACTATCTCCTCAGCTAGACAGTTATGCGTTCAAATCCTACTCCAGGACTTGAGCACGAAGGTAAGAGCTCCAATTTAGTCATGACGTAGAATATTTGAAGTTGCGTTTTTCAAATTAAATGTCAAACTCAGGCTCCATCTTGCTTCTCAGGTATCATTATCTTGAAGAAAAATAGGGAAAAGAGTTATTCTCTGCTGTCCAAGCCAATATTTATCCCTCAGTTAACATCACACAAATCGGATTCTCTTGTCGTTATCGCAGTGTTGTTTGTAAGAGCTTGCGGTCTGCAGATTGGTTTCCTACAATAACGATTGCAGGTAAAAACTACATCATCATTTTCACTTTCCAATGTCCAATGGCTGTGAAAATTGCCATGGATGTGCAAATAGTTCCAGTACGCTGGACTAAGAACTGATAGCAACTTAAAAAAGGTGACGAAAAAAGTGAAACAAAGCAACAAGGTGATAACCATACAGGTCCCATTTTTGCAGCCCTCAATTCCTTTCCTCATCAGATTTCTGTACAGCAATTTTTTTAAGGTAAACCTATTCCATATTTACTGCCTTACCTGAGAATTCACATCCCAAATGTCTTTCTAAACCCACCTTTATCAGCAGCCCAGAATATTTTTTCATATGTTTGTTGTTCAGATTTTGTGCTGCTATGAACATATTTATCTTTTTAAAGCCTTTATCTTGATAGTTCACTCTTGTCTGGATTTCTTACATCTTATTCCAAGACATTACTCTTAAAAGAAGCTGGCAGGAGGTGTGCTAGAGTGACGCGCTTGATTCAATTGCTGAATGTTTCTTAGGGAAAATGCCCTGGACAGATGGAATAAATTAGAAAATTGAGATTATACAGATAAGAATGCATTTTCAAAGTTCAGTTGTGGTGAGGCACGTTGTGCAGCTCAATCATACGTTGGAATCTACGTGATTTTCTTGTATGTCGGAGATGTTTCGCTATATTTCAAAAATCAACCCTTTCCTTTGTTTCGTTGGTTGAAAACTCTGTTTTAAAGCTAGTTGTTGGAGCGGATTGGTGATTAAAAACAAAACTAACTATCGTTGTATGGTTTTCTTTTATGGCAAATTGAGTCAAAATCACAGTGCAGCATCTCAGCAATTTTTTTGACGCATATTCAGTCAGCAAAGACTCACACCAACATGTTTCGACCTTTTAAGTGAATAAGACATTGCTGTAAACCAAAGACAGTCTGTGCTAGTCACAGTGATGACAAAAGATAACAATTGTAAAGGAAACAGCTCAACATATTGTAGTGATTGGAACAAGGTTTTCCGGGTGGATCGCATTGAGTATTAGTTTCCTGATAGGGGCCTCTTAACCTGGGCCAACCTGGGAGCCCTGGCTGACAGATATGAACAGGAGTGTCAGGGATTGTTCTCACTCCGTGGACTAGCTCTGAGCTGGCTGGTCAGAGTCCATGGACTGTGCACATGTAAATACAGGATGGCTTACTGACAGGATACTGCTCTCCCTGGAGTTATTTCACACACGTTGGGGTGAAATAATAGATCACACAAGGGACAAGAGTAATGTGGGAGTGGAGGTATGGTTATCCCCAGCACCACACTGGCTTTGACGGTGGAGGAGGGGGGATAATGCACTACTCTGTTTGGCATAACAACTTCATATGTTTGGATCTCTCAGTGGGTTTTGTGGGGAGAAGAACAGTTAAGTAAACAGGTTGGGTGGGAACATGGGGAAGATCAAAGCTAATGAGGAGGACTATCAGGAAGGGAATACCAGGAAGGGATTTGGGGGTATCCTAGACTGAGAGGCTAACTTTGTGACTCGTTGTGTGAAGACAATCACTGTGATGCAAATTAGGCAGTGCGCAGTCAGGATGAAAATGGCTGCCACCACATCCGGAACGGGTTGGGTGAGTGTTTCATCCTGTGAAGGAGGCCACTCCACTTTCGTGCGATGTGAGGCCTTTCAACGGGAAATAGCATTGAGCAGATGTTCTTACAGTTCAAAAGAAAGGCACCTGCCAACCCTGGATACTGTATATAAACCTTACATGAATTTGCCAGTTTTTTTTACTGTTACTGTATGATTGTTAAATTCTTCAATAAAGGTTTAAATAGTATTTCTGATTGTTCAGTAGTGACTTACTGCTTTCAAGATTTTAAATTCTGTTTCTTTTTCTCTGTGCCGCTTCCTAGATTCCCCACCTTTTTATTGAACCAAATGGTGATTACTACCTTCTGCAGTCAAAGTGGAATTTTCCCACTTCCTCATGGGGAAAGTAGATGTCTTCCCATCTTTCATGATCTAAACCACCAATGGCTTTCTCGGGCACAATTTTTAAATGAAGCTCTCTGGTCATTTTACTGTGAATATTCACAAATTTGAGCACAACTTGTGGATCTTTGTTGGGTGCCTTCTGAAAGTCTGATTGCAACACTTCCCGCTTTCTATTTAAGATGTGTTTCCTCGAAAAAGTAAAGATGCATGGACAGATACAGATTCCCTTTTACATCCACATCAATTGCTTCTTATTAAGATTACTGTATTGATTTTCTAGTTTACACCTGATACTTTCTGGTCTTTGTAAAATAATTGATGAATGAGTCTATCATTGCTAGGTCTCACTTTTGAATACAAGCACTGTGTTGGCCTGCTTTGAATCGCTTGGCACTTACCCAGTTTTCACTGACACCCTCATAATGAGTGTCATTGCCTGACAAATGTTATTTCTAATGAACTTTAGCATTCTGGAATAACACCATTTATTCAAGGAACCATTTGATTTAAATTTCTAGCTTTATCACGAGTAGTAAATTGATCCAGGAGATTTGCTACCTGTATAGAAGCTGACAGTTTTCTTTTTAATGTTTCACTGGGCTGAAATTTCTTAGCACTGAACAATGTAGGAGACGGGAAGTCAGTTGGGGAAATGTAGCTAGACTGGATAGATAAATTTCTTGATATCCAGAAAAAAAAAAGTCTCAATGCCAACCAAGATTTGAATGTCGAGATGAGAATCCCACTAGTAAGCAGTGAGAAGCTTGTTTGCATGCATTTACAAATCATTGGTACTGTGATTAAAAAAAAGATATATATAATACTTTTAAGAGTTTAGAATTCAAACTAGTGGCATATGAGTGTTGGTTTATTTTGTGAAGGGGTTTAGTAATTAATCAGGGGATCAGTCTTTGCAGAACAGTGTGTGTCAGAAAGCATAACCCTGTAGATTCCCTGTAGGGTTGATGGAAATATGTTTGTATCATGGTGTCTAAAACAAGAGAAGGGCAAAAAACATAGAATCATTAGCTTAGCAGAAGTTAGGCTGAGCAAGTATTATTAAATTTAACTAAAATCTTCTGAATTCAGTTCATGACAAGGAGTGTTTGGTTAGAAGTCTACATTGGTTATTCAAAGCAGAGAAAGTGTAGTATCTCGGCTGTGTTACTCAAAGGAAAAGTAACAGTCCTGCTCACAGGACTGGTACTGGAAAGAAGCAGTTAAGTTGACCTATAGATTGATGGAGAAGGAGAATTTCTCTGGATTTTCATTAACTTTCAGTGATGATGTTGGGGAGTACTTGCATCATTTCCCCCGGATGTTTGAAACATTTTCAACAGTGTTATATGTAGATGGATTGCTTTGTTTTAGTTTCCTTTGAGTAATAAACTTCTGGTTTATCGATAAAATTTAATCTGCAGCCTGGTGTTGTGACAGTCCTACTAAATTAAGAGAAATAAGATGTATTGAGCCAGCTTTCATTCTGGGATCTGATTTGTCCCGCTATGGCATCAAATCTTGCCTCGTTTGTGTGCAGTTTCCCATTCTTATAGGGGAGAAACTAGATGTAACAGTTCCCGATGTGCAAGTCAGAGTGTTTACCTGCAGCTCCAACTCTCCACTTGCTCCTCTGGGCCTCCATCTTGGATAGTAGTCTGCAACATCTCAGGGTGCGGTCCGTGGGCAGTGATCACCCGCAGCACCCATCCAGGGAGGTTGGCATCAAGTATTCACTGGAATCACCACATCAGCGTGGCATATCTCTTAGAATACGGTTCTCCATTTCAGTTCTCCATTTCAAAGGATGCCAACACTTGATAATGGTATGCTGCTGCTAGGACACTTTGCCACAGGGACTGGCACCAACTCCTGCGTCAAGGCTCACAGTCTTTCTGTCTTGCCTTACTGTTTAGCATAGACACAAAGCCAGGCACTTGTCACAGTTGTCAGCAGTGATCTGTCAAAGGGGTGGAGGTGATGGTGTATGGCACCAGGCTACGTGATGGTCACACCTGCAGCTTACACAGCAAACACACTGAATGTGTCTCAAGCAAAGTGGCCAAGTCTCAAAGTCTAAAGGGAGTAGTCCTCAGTCAGGTCAAGGGTCTGTTGTCGGATGGGAGGTACCACCATAGTCAGTCAATGTCCACACCCAGTCTCAGTCCAGGGGCTTGGACACAATCAGTCAGCTATTTGGGGGAGTCATGGGTTCTATATCACTGCAGCCCAGGGAGTGGACCACAGTCAGTCTTGCACGTCCATTGCAATCAGACCAGGGTATTTGGTGTATGTGAATTGAAGAGCTGCACAGGAATCAGTCAGGGGTCTGGTCACTCATCCATTGAGGCAGACCTTCCTTGTTGGTCAGAGAAGACAGGGTGCGGGAAGATGGGCTGATGGTCTACAATCAGTCATGGGCATCTGCTCACTGAGAGTCAAGGGGACTTATCAGAGGCCACCATTATGTTGGGGATGTTGGGGAAGTAGAAGCAGCATATTGGGATGCCGAAGGTACAGTAATTGTGAAGGGAAGTAATTCAACATACAAGGTTGGGAGATGATGGTGCATTGAAGGACATGGGTTACTGTGGGTGGGAGTGTTGTCGACAGTCACCATTGGCTCTAACCAAGGGACAGTGCAGTGAGGTGGTTGTGATGGATAACCTATAGGACGGGGCTTAAGGGGTAATGGTGGGACCTGAAGAAGTAAAATGAAAGAGTTGGGGGAGGAGAACTTGTGGAATCTCAGAACTGATGGGGTCAACAGGGAATGCAAAGGAAATAGGAACATGAAACGTTTAGGGAAGGATGTAGTACACTCCAGACAGAGTGTGCTGTAAAATCCTAATATACTGCAATATATCTTCACAATTGGAGCAGGTAGAGAAGGGATATGATGGATGCTGAAGAGCTGGGAGAGCAGCAGTAGTCTTCCGAGGAAAAGATGAAGACATTGTACAGGAGGAATATCACCAGCAACATTATGGAGCACTGCAGTGTCAAGCGCAACAAACCACACAGGACTTAATTGTCACTCGGTTCCAATAATTGTGATCTGGACTCAGTAATCATTCGTTGACTATAAATATGGTGGTGATCAAAAGGAAAGCAGCTCCTGTTTGTACCATGGCTTTGTTTTCTTTGCTTTTCCTGTTCAGTAAAAGTTACCATTTTTTTACCACTTGAAGACTTTCCAATGTGTGACACTCCCCTATTGAACAATGACAAGATATCATGACTCTCTGGGCATTAGAGAAAGAGTGGTACTCCCTTTGTTGATTTTTGGGTATGTGATTGCAGTTATCTAATATAGGCAGTCATAGACTTGTAGCAAGTTTCGGATAGTTTATTGAGTTTGTTAGGTAGCAGTAGTTTAGGTATGATACTTTAGTTAATTAGGCAAAGAAAGTATATGATCATGACAGTTGAGAATTCTTCACCAATCCCATAACTGTCCTGTAGGATGGAGGATCAGGGTCATTGTTTTAAAGTGGTGTGTTTGTCTTTCTTCCCTTGGGCTGATGTAAGGGAACTTCTGGTCTACTTCCAAGAAGATGGTAGCTGTTTCCTTGGATCCTCTCACTTGTAACTGTCTCTCTCCACCTATCCCTGTTGACATAACTTATTCTGGGAGCTGACCACTTATGATGTATCAATCAACTGTCTGAACCCTCTGAGGCGATGACTATGGCCAGCTATGCATGATGCCAAGACAACCATTGCCCACTTTCCTATCCCCATTTGAAGATTAGTTTTCCTTCCTTCGAACAACAATTTTTTTTTTCAAAACATCGCATTGATAATAGGATAAGGTAATGAATTTTTGACATCAGTTATGCATGTAACTTTTCATGTGTTTTCATAGAGAACTGTTTACATTTGCAGAAGTCCAGGTAACAGTCAGACTGCATACAAAATAAATATTAAATATGAAACACTGAAAGAATTCCAGTTTTAAAGAGGATACCAATTTCCAACACCTTGGACAGGGTTCTAGGATGGAATAACACAGGACGGGTGACCTGTCTTGGTTGATCCTTGTAGCTACAGTTACAATGATTTGCAATAAGACAGGTGATGATATATAGATGTACTTATGAATCTGATATTTGATTTTCAACAAAGTGCCACCCATGCCACACATGTGCTGTCAGAAGCTTTTCTTTTTAATTTTCCTCCCCCTGTGTGTATTGTAAAGGGCTATTCATGGCTTAGCATCACCTTTGACCTAGTGCACACCTGGGCTTTAAAGATAGCACTAGGTCCCAGCAGTGTGCTGCTGGTGAGTCCAAAATAGTATGGGCATGGTACATTAATAATGAGTTGAGCAGTGTAAAATTGCATGAGAAATCTTGCTGGAGGGCTCTGAGAGAAACTCTCTGATATTGAACGTTGGCTGACTTTTGGTAAAATTCAACCCAGTACATTTAAAATTAGTTGGGTTTCATGAAACTCCATGCTACCTGGTCACCATCCATGTAATCTGTATGAAACTTGTGCAGTTGTTTCTTATGTTTTATTGAGTTAGCTCAATAATATTAAAGATAAAATTAGTGTAAAATATTATAAAACAATAATATCAAAAGAGTTTAAGTTTCCCTGAGTTAGTCATTATTGAAAGGTGAATAGCAATCTGGATAGATTAAAAAAAGTGCAACTTTATAGAAAAATATTTTCATTCAAAATGTTCCTTTTGAAATGGTTCTGAAATCAAAAGCCAACATGTTACTTACTATCATGGACACTCTAAATGTTTTTGTACGCTATATTATCCCTTTCAACTGTAATTACATGTTAGATTTACGAGTTGGAATTAAAATCATATGTGAATGGAGACTGATGTTGCTAATATACCTTTTTCTGAAATTATTTTAAAAGCACATTGGAGGTCTTATGCAGTGTATAATCCTTTGGGAATTGTAATAGTTGACTAATATTTCTTCCAAAATGAGCTGTTGTTCTCAACTGTACATCAGGGAAAAGTGCTGAGCAAAGACAACAACCTTGAAATTTCTATTGGAGATATTAGCTGATAAATACTTAGCCTTTTCTTATTTATCTCGAACACGTTAACATCCCTGCTCCTGTAACAGTCAAAGCATTGTTTTATAAACAAGTTGAGCATTCATCTACTAATGTCGCCAAGAGTTATTTCATTACAGAAGTCAAAAGAAAATTAATGTAGGTGATCACCCTAAACTGCTCTTTCTCAATGGTTGCCAGCAGTGTGTGGTAACATGAAAGCTTGAGCAGCAGGTTTCGAACCGACCTGCTGAGCCAGGGGAAACATTCAGAAAGGAAATGTGCGAGAAAATCAAATTACAATAAAGAGAAAAAGATCAATAGTAAACATAGTAAATAGAAACCTTATTTATGTGGTTTTCTCAATAGTTCACCTCTCTCCTCCCTTCCTCTGTAGATTCCCCCAACTCTACAACCTTCCATGATCTTTGCACTATCTAATTCTGTCTATTTCTTTGCACATCTCCAATTTAATCCCTCCACCATTAGCAGCAGCATTTCAGTTGCCCAGGAATTAAGTTCTGGAATTCTCTCTTTCAAACTCTCTGCCTCATTCTTGTCTCTCTTCCTGCAAGACAGACCTTAAAGGTTAAATCTTTGACCCAGTATTTTGATCATCTTTCTAAAGTCTCCACATTTGATTCAGTACCACGTTTTGCTTCATAACGTTCCTGTGAAGCGTCTTGAGATGTTTTACTGCATTGATGATGCTATGTAAATGCAACTTGCTATATTGTTGGAGACTATGAACCATTTTGGGAATTTTTCACAAAAAGAGAATTTTTGTTTATTCACTTGTGGGTTTTGGGCATCGCTGGCTAGGCCAGGGTTCATTGCCTATCCTGAATTGCCCAAAGAGAAAGTGAGGGTGAGCTACGCTCTTGACTCTCTGCAGTCCATTTGGTGTAGGTCTATCCACAATGCCATCAGGACTTTGACACCATGACAAAAATATTACAACTTTACAGCTAAACAGGTTTTACTACTTTACTAAATGCATGCTCACATAATAATTGTCTGATCATAGCAGCTATGAGGATAGATGGAAGAGTTTGGGATTGTTCCCTGGACCAAAAAAGACTGAGAAGTGATGGGATAGAAGTTTTCAAAGCCAGGAGCAAGCTGGATAGGGTAGACAGAGGAAGCTGTTCCTGCTGACAAAATAAAGAAGAGGGCAGAAATTTAAAAATGATGGGCACAAATGAAGCAACGGTGATGTGATTTAAAAAAAAACATTTTCACACTGTGAGTAGTTACGGTACGGAAAACACATCCTGGAAATGTAGAGGAGACATGTTGAGTTGAGATGTCACAGAGTGTTTTGGAAGATTATTGGGATAGAAATGGTGTTCAGGGATATGGGAAAAAGGCTGGAGATTGGCACTAGAGAATAGAAATAGAACCAGTGAAGGCATGATGGGCCAAATGGCCTACTCCTGTTGCTATAACTTATTGTCTTACTATCTTATCATGTTACTCATTCAGAGGAAACTGCAACACATAACAGTATACAATGACTGGGCAAATTTCTTTTGGATGCACTGGATTGCATTAGCTTGCTAACATGAGCCTTGTGGGACGGGCAATTTCACACTATTATAGTGCTATGGTGAGACCCACTTTCACTGCAGTGGTTCATACTGTCTCTGGTTATTGGAACAATTGCACATCTGCCTATTGCGTAATTATCTCTCCTAATATTGAGCAGTCAGAATAGAATGCTATATAACTGATTCATATTTGATAACTTATACTAAATTATTGCTACATTACACCATAATCTTAAATATTTCATTCTGGATGGCAATATCTTCTGGTTTATAAAGGAGTTAGACTTAAATCATTGTCAACCCAACACAAATTCTAGAGTCGGAAATTTTGTTGCATTCCCAAAAGAAATTTTTTCCACCAAGCTATTATCAGATATAACAAAATTATCATATACTGTTTACTCAAGGTCTAGAATGGGACATTAAATTAGCATGGGATGTTTAGTTAAAGTCTATCATAGAGATAAACATTCATAGAGCAAAAGTCTACAACATCTTTAAATACAAACAAAGATCTTTTTCGTTAGATGATTGCACTAAAAGCTGAGTACAAGAAAGCAGGCTGATTAGTTCACTTAATGATTAGGCTTAATAATCTCAACATAATGAACTCAAATCCGTTAGTTCAAATTAAAGCACTAATTATAAATATAGATCTGCCAGTACATATTTAGCTTAAAGATCCTGAACTGATCGCACAGCTACCACTGCAGTTGCTATGGTGATGGTTCCCATCCTGAAAAAGAGCTTGATTTGTGTAGTTACTTGTCATTTGTTTTCATTAATTACTGTATTTTATGTTGTTAGTCATCATAGGACCCCCATCATTTAAAAAGGAATGTAAAATTCATCAAACAGTTGCTTTTGAATTTTATTCCATTTTCATATTTGAGGTGGAAGATGATGTCATTCTTATCAGACATAGTAACCTTTTGACTGTTGAAAGTTCTTTTACATTCTTTAAGTAAACAGGTTTTTTTGCTCTTTTCAATTGAAACAAATGGAATACCTGCAGGACCGTAGATATTGATAAAACATTTGCACAACAAATGCACTGTCACTTTTTTTTTCCCAGACAGCCTAATATCCTTTAACCTTCAGGATAGCTGAACACATACAAGTCTTGAATTTTCTGTAAATGGGTTGTTCCTAACCTTGGGAGCTCAAAAAATCAAAACTGATGAAAACGTTAAATGGATCCAACCATTTATTCTTAAAGGGGAATATAATGAGGGAAAACACTTCCCAGAAAGGTTCTGACTGTTTATTTTAACCTTTCCAAATTTTATACATAAAGTGTAACAAAATAAATGTAAAGAACAGAAAGATCTCAAATATTTTATGATAATTTTAATACATCTAATAATATTTCTATTTCATGGGTATGGTGTACATCTAAACTGTATCCTCTTAACTAAACTGTCAAGTCACACTTCAGTCACGTAGGAAAGTACAATCTACTTGGTAACAGAAAAGGAAGTTGAGGGAGGTGGTTAGCTTTATTGTATCATAGTTTTTAATGCACAAGTTGGTTGTATGTGCGTTTGCAGCAGAGGTCATGGATCTACCTACCAGTAACTTCACTTAACCTCAAGCAAATAAATTGCCAAGTGTTCCAGATCCTGAAAATATAGATTGTTACACACACGCAGTCTAGCTTTGATGCCCACTAATCTCTTTGACGTTTTGTATTCATCTTGTGGCACTTCAGCATAAACTTATATGGTTCAAATGCAAAAGAACAACAGAAAAATATCTTCAGATACAGCACATATTGCAAAACAACAACGTACTCTGCTCATCCATTCAGAGCTATGACCAACACTACCATTAATGTTTTTTGGGGTGAGGGAATATCTGGTGGACTACTAATTTCTCAAAGGATGCCTGATTCCCATTTTTTCCATCCTTTGCTACTTCTCCTACTCCTTCTTGATGATGGCAAGTACAGGTGTCCTCATTGTCATGTCCATTTCTGATTAGCCTGAACCAGTGGCAGACATTCCAAATCTTCCGGTGGGCTGACTCTGGGAGATACAGTCAGAACCAAGTGTCGTTTTTGATGGACATAAATTTCAAACCTGGGTTTTTGATTTTTTTTGATACCACAGAAACCAGTGTGCTCATGAATTTATTTTAACCTAGTGAGGACAAGGCATGCAGAGCGTGAAAAGAGAAGCAGCATCCTTCCCTCCGGCTTAAGCTTAACTTTGAGATTTTGAGAGGTGTGTGAGGCCCTTGCAGCAAAATATCCAGAAATTGAGGTGTGACTTGATAGTCACAGTAATGTATTTGGCAACTGATTCCAACATTACCAGGGATTCCTGGTATCATGCAGGAGGATGCCCAGAAACGGGGCAGTAAATAAGTTACTTTTTCATTGTCTCTGGCCTTTTCAGACTTCATATTTCTTTGAAGTTTGCATCACACATGGATAAGGTGGTTAAGAAGGCATTTAGCCCATTTGCCTTCAATGTTTAGACCTTTGAGTATAGGAGTTTGGATGTAATGTTGAAATTGTACAGGATATTGGTAAGGCCTCTTCTGGAATACTGTGTCCAGTTCTGCTCGTCCTGTTATAGGAAGGATATTAAGCTGGAGAGGGTTTGAAAGGGATTTATCAGAAAATTGCCTGGAATGGAGAGGTTGAGGTGTAAGTAGAGGCTGGATAGGCTGGGACTTTCTCATTGTAGCGTAGGAGGTTGAGAGGTGACCTTACAGTGGCCTTGAGGGACAAAGTGTAGCATGAACTTCCAGAGGGTACAGTTACAATGTGTAAAAAACATTTAGATAAGTACACAAACAAGAAATGTTTGGAGAGATATGGAAAAAGCACAGGCAAGTAGGACTAGTTTAGTTTGGAATTATGGTCAGCATGGACTGGTTGGACCGAAGGGTCTGTTTCTGTGCTGTATGACACTGTGCTGCTTTAGGGTTTCTCAGTCTGCAATTGCAGTTCTTCCTTGGCTGCTGCTTCTTTGCATTCTTAGCTAAATAATGGAGTCTGTCCCTTTGTTCCCCACTAGTAGTCTGAAACCGGGGATTTCCTTTGCGAGCCCCTTGGCCTCCACATCATCCCCACCAGCTGAAGCAAGAGTTGCTCCAGGATTACTGACATGACATTCCTGTGACTAAACTAGGCCCACTCTCAGGCTATTGATTTTGAAGAAAGTGATGCAGAAGACATGATCTCATGAACAACATATTTGTATCTGATTTAGCAACAAGGCAACAATGATAAACAAGAAATATAAAACTTCCACGTGCAAAATGGTGAACAAATAGGCCAGCAAATACTTGCCAATTGATAATCAGTCCCAATCAATAAATTTAAGATAGTACAGGTTGTTCTCCTATAACATGATGGTTGTGTTCTTGTGCGAGCTTGCACTATAGAAAATCGTCATGGAAAATCATATTATAGGGGAATTGCAATAGAAAATTGTTATACTGTATGGTAGAAAGTTCACGTTATCCTAACAGCGTCCACTATTCATCAATCATGTTACACTAATTCGCACAAATGAAACGAACGTTATACCAGAACTATCTTTAGGTATTGTTGCAAAACAAAAGTCAAACATGTTTATATAATGAAGGTAAATTGTCAAATAAAATGGAACAGGCAAAAGATTTGAGCTATGATACTCCAGCCTGTAACAAACACTCTGTTTTATTTTGCGTCAGTAATCTCTGTTATACAATGATGTTTAATTGGCACCACATAATGTAAATTCAATAAATTACACTAACATTTACTGAGAGAGATGAAGTGAAAATTCACAAAAAAAAAGGATGTCCACTTTTAGTTACTGTTTACAAGATGTGTTGGAAAGAGTGCAGAAAATATGACTTGATTGCTTACATCATATATCAATGAAGAAAAAGCTTGCGTGGCTAGTCTTTGCTCAATGGGATAAAAAAGGAGGATGGACGAAATAGGGAGGGACTAGAAACGTATGAGGAAAACCAGGAAAAAGAAGATATAATTATTCTTTAATATACTTCTTTTCAACAGTTTCAATCAATTATTTTTCAAATGCATTTGGCTTTTATTCCCTTCCTTCAGCATCTGTAAAATAACCTCAAGTGAGTCAGTGCACAATACCAGCAGGTTTTGAAAAGAATTCTTTGTAGTACTGGAATGAATCCAAATTTTTGAATCTGTGTTGTGCTGCTAAGTATGTTTGGTTTGCAGCCAAGTTTTTAAAATACTACTTCCTAGGCAGTCCCTCAGGATCGAGGATGACTTGTTTGCACTTTGACTTTGTGGGTTCTGAAATGCTGATAAGGCCAGTGCAATAAATGGACTTTGCCACAAGTGGGGCAGATGATATAGATGGGCTGTTTGGAGGGTTGTGTGCTTCCTCCAATAGCTTTGCGTTTGCATTTTCCAATTAAGCCTCTCAAAGCGACCACTGTCCCCTTGAATGATTCTTCTCTGTCTTTGTTGGTGATGAGCCAGGATTTCCCATGAGTCACTAGGTATGTTTGTTCTCTGAAAATATCCCTAAAATGTGTCTACTGATTATTTGGGATCTCTCCCACAACTGAGTTCAGTAAACAAGCAGATAATGGCAGAAATATGAACAAGTTACTTTTCATAACATTGATACTTTGGGAAATAAGCCATGTCAGTTAGCCAGCTAAGAAACTGCACATGCATTTGTTATGATGCATATGTAAATCATAAGAATAACTAGCAACACAATGTCCATGATTATAGAATCATATAGCACAGAAACAGATCATTCAGTCCAACCGATCCTTGCTGACCATAACCCCAAACAAAATTAGTCCCACTTGCCTGCGTTTGGCCCATATTCCTCCAAAAATGTCTTATTCACGTACCTATCTAAATGTCTTTTAAACAGTGTTACTGTACCAGCATCCACCACTTCCTCTGGAAGTTCATTCTACACAGGAATCTCATGTCTTTTTTAAATCTTTCTCTTCTCACCTTAAAAATATGCCCTATCGTCTTGAAATCCCTCACCCTAGGGAAAAGACACCTTATCTATGCAGAACACTTGCGCTCAGTTCGCAACAAACAACTACACCTCCCAGTCGCGAACCATTTCAACTCCCCCTCCCATTCCTCAGATGACATGTCCATCCTGGGCCTCCTGCAATGCCACAGTGATGCCACCCGAAGGCTGCAGGAACAGCAAATCATATTCAGCCTGGAAACCCTGCAGCCCAATGGCATCAATGTGGATTTCACAAGCTTCAAAATCTCCCCTCCCCCAACCGCATCCCAAAACCAGCCTACCTCATCTCCACCTCCCTAACCTGTTTTTCCTCTCACCTCAAGCCACACCCCTATCTCCTATCTACTAACATCATCCCGCCCCCTTGACCTGTCCGTCCTCCCTGGACTGACCTATCTCCTCCCTACCTCCCTACCTACACTCACCTTTACTGGCTCCATCCCCGCCTCTTCGACTTGTCTGCCTCCTCTCCACCTATCCTCTCCTCTATCCATCCTCTATCCGCCTCCCCCTCTCTCCCTATTTATTTCAGAACCCTCTTCCCCTCCCCCATTTCTGATGAAGGGTCTAGGCCCGAAACGTCAAGTTTTCTTGCTCCTATGATGCTGCTTGACCTGCTGTGTACGTCCAGCCCCATGCTTGTTATCTATACCCCTCATTAATTTGTAAACTTCTATAAGATCACCTCTTAATCTCTTACACTCCAGCCTAGTTCTTTGGAGAAATGGCAAAAAATAGGCCTTATACGAAATATCATCTCTGAAGTGTGCAATGACCGTGCGTAGCTACTGCATTAATCACGGTATTCGACTTATTTCTGTTTTTGTTCAGCTATGAAGATGGGGAAAAGATGTGAAGGATATATCAGAATGACTTTTGTGCCTAATAAATACAAGCAAACATTGCAATTTGCAAATGTTTAAGATCTTTTCACTAAGTTTTTTTTCCCCAAATATTTGAATAAATATTCTTTTTCTTAAATCATTCATGGAATGTGGGCAGCACTGGCTAGGTCAGCATTTATTGCTAATCCCTATTTGCCCTAGAGGAGGTGGTGATGAGCTGCCTTTTTGAACTGCTTCAGCCTTTGGGTGTGGGGGCATCAATATTGCTGGAAAGAAGAGAGTTCTGGGTTTAATATTAAGTGACAGTGAAGGAGCGATAATATAGTTCAAAGTCTGTGGAATGTGTTCGATCAGGAAGTTGCAAGTGGTAGTGTTCCTATGCATCTGCTGTCCTTGTCCTTCCAGTTGGTGGAGGTTGCAGGTTTGGAAGGTACTGACAGAGGAGTTTTGGTGAGTTATTGCAATGCATCTTGTAGATGGTGCACCATTGCCTCTTGGTGGTGGATGGAGTAAATGTTGAATGTGAATGGATGAACTGCTATTCAGTTGTGGTGTTTTGTCTTGGATGGCATGAAGCTTCTTGAATATTCAGGCAAGTAGGGAGTATTCCATCGTACTCATAACTTGTGTCTTATAGATGGTAGACAGATGAATTACTCCCTGCATAATTACTAAGCCCTGAGTAGTTCTTGCAATCACGGTATCTATAGGACTAGTTCAGTTCCTTTTCTAGTCAATGGTATCCCCAGGATGTGATGGGTGGGGGATTCAGTGTTAGTAGTTCAATTGAATTCCAAGGATGATGGTTAGATTCTGTCTTCATGGAGATGGTCATTAACTGGTACTTGTATGGCGTGAATGGTACTTGCCATTTATCAGCTCAAGCTTGCATGTCTGGTTGCTATGGACATAGAGTAATTCCTCCTCCTTTTCAGACAAGCAAAAATTGTTTTCAGACATTCATTCACAGCAGTACTGTTGGCCCCTGCATTAATCCTAATGGTGCACCATAGTTACATCCTACCAATCAGAAAATGAACCATTTATTCTGACATAACAAGGTGTAGAGCTGGATGAACACAGCAGGCCAAGCAGCATCAGAGGAGCAGGAAAGGTTGTTTCGGGTCAAGACCCTTCTTCAGAAATGGGGGAGGGGAAGAGGATTCTGAAATAAATAGGAAGAGAGGGGATGGCGGATAGAAGGTGGATAAAGGAGAAGATAGGTGGAGAGGAGGCAGACCGGTCAAAGAGGCGGGGTTGGAGCCAGTAAAGGTGAGTGTAGGTGGGGAGTTAGGGAGGGGATAGGTCAGTCCAGGGAGGACGGACAGGTCAAGGAGGCGGGATGACGTTAGTGGGTAAGAGATGGGGGTGGGGCTTGAGATGGGAGGAATGGTTAGGGAGGTGGGGACTTTTCCCTGCAACCGGAGCAAGTGCTACACCTGCCCCTACACCTCCCCCCTCACCCCCATCCCAGGCCCTAAGAAGACCTTCCACATCAAACAGATGTTCACCTGCACATCTGCTAATGTGGTATACTATATCCACTGTTCCCGATGTGGCCTCCTCTACATCGGGGAAACCGAGCGGCGGGTTGGGGACCGCTCTGCGGAACACCTACGCTCGGTTCACAACAAACAACTACACTTCCCAGTCGCGAACCATTTCAAATCCCCCTCCCACTCCTTGGATGATATGTCCATCCTGGGCCTCCTGCGTTGCCACAGTGATGCCACCCGAAAGCTGCAGGAACAGCATCTCATATTTCGCTTGGCAACCCTGCAGCCCAAGGGTATCAATGTGGACTCCACAAGCTTCAAAATCTTCCCTCCCATGACCGCATTCCAAAACCAGCCCAGCTCGTCCCCGCCGCCCTAACCATTCCTCCCACCTCAAGCCCCATCCCCATCTCCTACCCACTAATCTCATCCCGCCTCCTTGACCTGTCCGTCCTCCCTGGACCGACCTATCCCCTCCCTAACTCCCCACCTACATTCACTTTACTGACTCCAACCCCGCCTCTTTGACCTGTCTGTCTCCTCTCCACCTATCTTCTCCTTTATCCATCTTCTATCCGCCTCCCCCTCTCTCCCTATTTATTTCAGAATCCCCTTCCCCTCCCCCATTTCTGAAGAAGGGTCTCGACCTGAAACATCAGCTTTCCTGCTCCTCTGATGCTGCTTGGCCTGCTCGACACCTTGTTATCTCAGATTCTCCAGTATCGGCAGTTCCTCCTGTCTCTATAACATTTATTCTGACTGACTACTTTCTGTTAGCTTCCCAATTTTCTATCCATGCTAATATGTTAATCCCAATCTCCTAATACCTCGGGATTTTATTTTCTACAAAAATATTTGATGTGGCACTTTATCAAAATGCTTTCTGGAAATCCAACTAGAACCTCCACCTGTTACTCTTAATCCACAGCACACAATAGTTCCTCAAAGAATTCCAATAAATTGGTTAAACATGATCTCACTTTCACAAAACCAACTCTCCCTGGTTGCCCAAATATTTTTATATGCCCTGCCATAACATCTTTGATAATAGCTTCTGACATCTTCCTAATGACAAATATTAGGCTAAATAGCCAGTAGTTTTGTACTTTCTGTCTCCCTCCCCTTATTGAATAAATTTGATACATTTACTATTTTCCGCAGTATTGGGACTTCCCCAAATCCAGATGATTAGGAAAAATTCAAATCAATAAACTCACTGTCCACTTGTTTTAAGACTCTAAGATGAAGTCTATCAAGACCTGGGAACTTGTCAGCCCACAAGTCTAACCCTTTACTCGGTATCACTTCTCTGGGGTGATTGTTGTTTTCTTGAGTTTCTCGCCTCTTTCATTTCCTGATTTAGTTATTTTTGGGTTGTTACTTGTATTGTCTGCATCAAAGACTGACACAATTCCCATTCAATTTATTTTTCCTTTTTTTTGTAATTGTTAATTCTCCTCTTTCTAGAGGATCAATGCTCACTTTGTTAATGCTATTTTTAATAGCTTTAGAAACTCTTGCTACCCATTAATTATACTTCCAGCTAGCTGTCTCTCTCGCTTTCATTGCACAATTTATTCCTTCCGTATTAACCTTTTCATCAATCTTTACTGGTTTTTGTATTCTGTACGATCTTCTGACTTCCACCTATCTTTGTACACTTACATGCTTTTTCTTCATTTCTCATCATCTTTTTTTAGTTAACCACAGCTAATGGGTCCTTCTCTCAGAATTTTTCCTCATTGGAATGCATCTATTCTGTGTACTCTGAAATATTCCCTTAAATATCTGCCATTACATCTCTAATGACCTATCCTTTAACCTAATTTGTCAATTCCCTTCAGTTAGCTCTGCTTTCATGGTTTCATAAATCCCCTTTTTTAAGTTTAAAATACAAATGGTGAACCCACCTCAAAATGAATGTAGAGTTCAATCATATCATGATTACTGCTACCAAGGGATGCTTTTAATATGAAGGCATTAACTATTGGTGCAATACCAGGTCTAGTACAGCCTGCTCACTGGTCAGCTCCAGAATGTGCTGGAGCATAGTATTCATGAATAAGAAACTATCCTGAAACATCTATAACCTTCTCTTCTAGGCTAGCCTTACCCAACCAGTAAATAAAAATCCTGTATGATTATCACTATATCTTTCTGATGAACTCGCATTATTTCTTCCTTCATATGCCAGCCCACCACGTTATGGGGTCTGTACCCCACTTCCACAAGTGACCTGTTGCCTTATTATTTCTAGTCTCTACCCAAACTGCTTTTGCATCATTATTTCCTGAACACGGATCATCCCTCTCTATTTTGCTAACACCACGAATAATTAACAGAGCCGCCCCATACTTTTCCTAACTTTATTTTCTCTTTAGCAGAGACAGAAAATATTTCTTTGTTCCCAATTGTATTTTTATTAAAGAGTATTTTATTTGAGTCATGGATTTCAAAGGCTTTGAATATTTCACTTTATGGCTTTTTGTTTTATTTATATTAATTAGCTTTGCATAAAATGAAAGATGACTTGTTTTATTACTCATCATTTCTGAGAAACATTATTCATGAATTCATAAGGACACCTTTGTCTCCTGTAATATTAACAGTGGCATTTTAGATATATAGCAGTGTTTTCAGCATTTTTACTCTTTCAGATCCAACTGTATCACAAAGAATGCAATTGTTAAGAAACATAAGGTTGCAGAAGTCACATTTTGTATTGTGGTCTCAAGTGATTTAATTATAGTCGTAGATTCTGCCTCAAGAGGTCAGGGCACATACAGCTGAAGAAATAGAAATTGATGCTCCAGACTTATTACAGGCAAATCGTTTCATGAGACATTTAGAATTCATAGTTTGCCCTCACTGGTTTCATGCTAATGACAGTTTGGATTTAGACTTTACTGGAATTGATAACATAGAAAAGTTCACGTTTTGCTATGCTACTTTAAACTCTCAACTTGAAGTCTGGCACATGTATTTCTCTAGTTTTCCCGACGTATTTATTTTCTGTTCACATGCATTATCATGAAAATTGTTCTTTTCATAGCCTTTCTGCCTGTGTGAACAGTACATGCTTTGTTGGATTTTTAATGGCTTATGTTTAAATGTAAGCCAAGGTATTTTAGTCCTATCAGGAAAAGAAACTTTCTGACCCAAGATAATTATGGACATTTTGAAGCGAAGCTTTCCTGCGTTTATTCTAAGTTTATGTATTTTCTTTGGAATACTTCATTTTTATGAAAAGATTAAAATGACCAAAATTAAATTAAATAATTAAAATGAGAATGTGTACAAGCTGTTTATAAAGTCTGTCACTAAAAGAGTGACTATTCATTACCTTAAAATGATTAAAATACAATTACCGATCTCGAAGAACAAAATGCAGATCACTCAGTGCAGTAAGTTCAAGGTTCACTACATTATACTAGCCAGGAATGCTTGGCCAAAAGTAGTGTACTGATAAAGTTATATTCCTTAGAGGGTTCCTTAATTTTTGCTGGGTTTGTGCAGCATTTAGTCTGCCGCGAGTCTGAACATGTATGCAAAAGGTGTCTGAACAATGAAGACTTCAAAAATATAAACTATTTTCAAATTCAACAAGATCTGGAGAATATCCAGTCTTGGGCTTACAAGTGGCAAGTAACATTCAAACCATACAAATGCCAGGCAATGACTCTTTCCAATAAGAAACAGTCTAACCACAGCCCCTTGACATTCAAAGTTGTTACTGTCACTGAATCCCCTACTATCAATATCCTGGGTACACCATTGACTAGGAACTGAACTGGACTTGTCATATAAATACAGTAACTACAAGACACTAGAAGTACTGTGGTTTGTAACTCACTTCCTGACTCCCCAAAGCCTGTCCACCATTTACAAGGAGTGTAATAGAATACTCCCCACTTGCCTGGATGAGTGCAGCTCCTACAACACTCTAAAAGCTTGACACCATCCAGGACAAAACAGCCCGCTTGACTAGCATGACATTCGCTCCCTCCACCACCGATGTTCAGTGACAGCAGTGTGTACCATCTTCAATGTGCGCTGTGGAATTCACCAAAGATCCACAGACAATGCTTTCCAAACCCCATGACCATGTTGATCTAAAAGGACTTGGAAAGCCATCCTGATGTGGAAATACATCGCTGTTCCTTATCTGTCACTAGGTCAAAATCCTAGAATTCCCTCTCTGAGGGCGCTGTGGATATACCTACAGCATGTGAACTGCACAGTTCGCGGAGGCAACTCACCACTGCATTCTCAAGGGCAACTAAGGACTGGCAACAAATGTTGGCCAGCCAGCAATGTCCACATCCCACCAGTGGTTTTATAGTAATGCTAGTTTGGATTTAGACTTCACAGGAATTGAAAGCATAGAATAGTTGGGGATTTGCTATGCTGCTTTAAACTGTCATCTTGAAAAATTAAAAGTTTGTGCTCTGGAGGCAAATTGAAGTGAACTTACGGTTCATGTTTCTGCTCCAATTAATTTACATAACCACAAATGTAAAATGTGCCATAGGCCAAAATAATTGGGCAGTGTTTCAGTTTTAAAAGAAAGTCCTAAAATTCATTTTTGTTTTCCTTGCATTCAAATATGTTCCTTCCTATATTTAAGGTTGATAATGTTGAACATTCTTATTAAGGCATTGAAATTGCTTTTATCACAGGAAATAAGTATTTTTAATCAGTTGCCTGAGGCAGCATCCCTAATTTTAAATAATTGAGGAAAAGAGACTTTAAAAACAACGATGTCAGAACAATTTGCTGAGTTCATCATTATATGCTAATCAGTTTCCTTGCAAATGTAATATTTTACATATTAATTTTTTTAATATAAGTACCTGCACGTGCCATTGCATCTAAACAACCTAAACTTCTTGTAAAAGCCGTAAATGAGTATAATTGGTTGAAAATCACCAAACCTGGCATAGACCTGTGGGCTGAAGGGCCTGTTTCTAGGCTGTATGATGCTTTTTGACACCTTAATTTAGCCTAGTAGCCTGGCCATTTTGTGGATGGGCCCAGCATTAATACCTTGCAGCTTGGTGCAAAAGATCTTCACCAGGCAGAACTTAAAATTTCTCAATCTTTTGCCCTGGTTTAGCCGATTTCAGACAATTTTTAAACCATACTTGAAACTCACTCTCATGACATTTTGATATTTCCAATACAAGATGTAATCACAATATTTTCAAGTCCATTTATAGTAATGTGTTCAGATTAATGGACCAGGATTTATCAATCCAGAGTGCAGTCAGCAAGTCTTCAGATATTCCTAACTCCTGCTTGCATTTAACACAATAATTCTTTCTTTAACACAGTTTCAGTATGCATTTTAATTGTATGATTTGGGAAATGATAGCAATGCTGTTACAGCAGATCTGCACTCCATATGTTCTTCAAGCAATGAAGCTTTAGTAAATTGTCAGGGTTAAAAAACTGGAGTTCATCAGTCCTTTTAGTCGTCTTAGGCATGTGGAACAGTCATGGATTTTTAATCTTTGTGCTACTACGGCTACAATTCTTGTGGGAGGAATCTTGTGTTTTGTAGATATTCCACTTTATGAATAGATGATTTGTAATGGCAATAGATCTCCAGACATAGAAACACTTCACAAAGGTGTATGTATCCCTTTAATATTTTTGTTTGTTCAAGGGTTAGTGATCTCAGAATAAAATTAATAATTGATCTAGCAACAATTCCCGTTTATGGAAGTGTTCTCAACTTCAACCACCCTTCGTGTGTCAAAATATTCTCTAATTTCACTCCAGAGAGACCTGACTCTAACTATTAGATGATGTCGCCTAGTCTTGGGCTCACCAACCAAAAGAAACAGCTTTCCTGTCTACTTAACCTGTATTACTTGAGATCTTGAAAGTTTTGGTTAAATCACTCCCAAACCCAGTAAATTCTAAGAAATGTAAATCCAGTTTTTACAATAAAAACAGAATGCTGGAAAAACTCAGAAGGTCTGGCAACATCCATGGAAAGAGAAACAGAGTTAACCTTTTAAGTCCAGTATGACACCGTCAGAATGTCTTCCAGCACTTGTTCTTTTTTTATTTCAGATCTGCAGCATCTGCAATTATATCATTTTTGTTCTGTGTCTGTGTAATCTCTCCACTGGTTGGGGTCATAGCTAGCACAAAGCAAGATGGTTGTTGGAGGCCAGTCACGTCAGAACCAGAACTACAGGAGTTCCTCAGGTAGTAGATAGGCCCAACCATCTTCAGCTGTTTTATCAATGCAATTCCCTACATCAAACGGTCAGAAGTGTTGATGTTCACCGATTATTGCATAATGTTCATCTCCATTTTTGACTCCTTGGATGTTGAAACAATCCACATCCAAATGCAGTGAGACCTGGAAAAAGTCTTGAACTGATAAGTGGTAAATAACATTTGCACCATAAAAGTGTTAGGCAACAACCATCTCCAATAAGGGGCATTCTAACTATCACCTCTTGATGTTCAGTAGCATTATGATTGGTAAATCCACTATTATCAGTATTCTGGAAGTTATTATTGACTAGAAACTGAACCAGCCATATAAATGCTGTGGGTACCAGAGCAGGCCAGAGGCCAGAAATTACATGGTCACTAACTCACTGCCTGTCTCCCCAGAGCCCGGCCACTAGCTACAAGACACAGGAGTGTGATGGAACACTTTCCACTTGACTGAATGAATCCAACTCCAATAACACTCAAGAAGGGTGGCATCATCCTGGACAAAGCAGCCCACTTATTTGGCACCCCAGCCACTACCTTCAACATTCACTTGCTTTGCCACCAATAGTGTGTAGCATCTAAAATGCACTGTAGCAACTCGCAGAGACTCCTCTACCAGCACCTTACAATCCCACAATCTCTGCCATCTCAAAGGGCAAGGTTAGCAGATGTGTGGGAGTACCACCACTTACAAGTTCCCCTTCAAGCAATGCACCATCGTTACTTGAAACAATATCACCATTCCTTTACTGTAGATGGATCAAACTCCTGACACTGCCTTCCTAACAGTATTATGATGTCCCTTTACCCCAGGACCACAACGGTTCAGGAAGACTGCTCACCACCACCTTTTCTCAGCCAATTAGACCATCAGATCATAAGACATAGGAGCAGAAATTAGGCCATTCGGTCCATCGAGTCTGCTCCGGCATTCAATCATGACTGATAAGTTCCTCAACCCCATTCTCCCGTTTTCTCCAGGGCCAGTACATCCTCCCTGAGATATGGGGCCCAAAACTGCAGACTATACTCCAAACGTGGCCTGACCAGAGCCTTATAAAGCTGCAGTAGTATATCCCTGCTTTTGTATTCAAGTCCTTTCAAAATAAATGCCAACATTGCATGTCCCTTCCTGACTACTGACTCAACCTGCAAGTTTACCTGGGCTAGAACTCCCAAGTCTCTTTACACTTCAGACTTCTGAATTTTCTCCCCATTTAGAAAATTAGGGGTGGATAGTTGAGTGCTGGCCTAGCCAGTAATGCCTGCATCCCATAAATGAATAAAAAAAATGCTGCAACATCTATTTCCATACCGGAGTGAAGTGAGCTGACCGAGGTATCTTTGGACGATGATGCACATCTTACTAAAGAAGATTGTGCAAAGAAGATCTTCAAGGAGAGGGGAGAAAGAAAGCTGGATGGACATAAGGAATCTAGGAGGCAAAATGGAGTTAATTTCAGAGCATAGTGTCAGACAGCAATAGGGTGAAGGAATGGGGGGGAAGAGGCATGACGCGAAGGAGGTCAGAGTTGGAGGAATACAATGTTCTGTAGCACAACGTGTGGCTGGAGGAGGTTAGAGGCAAAGAAGTGTAAATCAGTACCAGACTGTCTTGTGGAAATCCATGATTGGGGAGGGCACATGAAAATTTGGCAGAGCACGCTGAACTATTCTTACTGCAGCCAATAGAATATTACTTATTCCATCAACAAAAAATTATTATGCCTTTGTGCAACTGCTCAACAGGAACACTATTCCAACAAAATATTATCTAAAAATTTAGTTATAACTGAGGGAACACTAAGCTAGGAGCAGCTTTTGGAGCTTTAATCTTTTGGAGATTAATATAATTTCTCAGAATGATTTAGTATTAATGAATCTGCAATGTTCAAGCAGTTCCATTATATTAAGAGAAGATTTCAAGCCTCCAGGCTTGCAGTTGAACAAATTAGTTTGCACATACATTATAATTTGTTCAACAAATAATCCATTAAAATTAAATTCTGCAACTTTACTGTTTAGAGAATCACACTAATCTATTCTATTTTGATTTAGTTGTGAGATTTTATGCTAAGATGTGTCATTGTGTAGCATTACAAATTGTAAAGTCATCTGTCAAATAAAGTGAGTCAATGTCAATGTGTTATGAATAATCTAATGGACTAATATATCACTGCCTCTGAACCAATCCATAAAGTATTTACAAAGGCATAATATTTTCTTGTCACTTATTCCATCAATCTGTTGGCTGCAACAAAAAAAATTCAGCTTGCTGTACCAAATGTTCATGTACTCTCCCCAATCATGGATGTCCACAAGACAGTGTCTTACTGATTTAAACTTTTGTGCCTCTAACGTCCTCCAGCCACACACTGCACTCCAAAACAGTGTGTTCCTCCAAATTTGGCCTCCTGTCCATCACGTCTCTTCCACCCATTCGTTCACCCTGTTGTTGTCTTGGCACTATGGTCTGGAATTAACTGCATTTTTCACAAGTAATCCTGGATAGTTGTATCTATCCAACTTTCTTTCTTCCCTTTCTTTGATGATCTTCTTTGCACCTACATCTTCAGCAAGATGTTCATCACCTGTCTGAAGATATTCTCCTTCAATTGCAATTTTTTTTTCCTGATTACACCTTTGTGAGGTGTCTGAAATCATTGTTTTATTTCAGTGGAACTTTATAAATGCAAGTTGTTTAAATTTGATTAGGTTTTTTTTTAAACTTAGTAAACCCTTCAAAACACACACTGTCAATACTTGTTTCAGAGATAGTAGGAACTGCAGATGCTGGAGAATCTGAGACAACAAGGTGTAGAGCAGGATGAACACAGCAGGCCAAG
>JAHRHZ010000077.1:7060080-7088692 GCA_024137785.1 Ginglymostoma cirratum | reverse complement strand
TGATGCTGCTTGGCCTGCTGTGTTCATCCAGCCCCACACCTTGTTATCTCGGATTCTCCAGCATCTGCAGTTCCTATTATCTCTGATACACTCCAATGCCATTTTGAGTTACAGAATATATTAAGTTATAACTAAAATATAACTAAAAACAGAGTTCTTCCATGCCCACAAATGTCCCCCACATTACAGTCTACTCCAGCAGTCCCGCTTCAGGGCGATCATTGCCATTGCCACTCCCCCTCCAGGAGTACCACACCAGGCCTACCACACTGCTGCTGAGGCAGCTGTCACTGCCATTGCTCTGCCAGGAGTACCGTTTTGGGCTTACGACATTGCTGCAGCTGACAGGACATGCCACCTTCTCCACTGACCACAGAGGCTGCCCTGCTGTCGCCACCATCTTGAAAACCAGTCCTGTCACCACTGCCTCAAAACTCCTGCACTGGGCCCACCAACATTAATGTTCCAAGTTCCGGTGCCATCTCTTACCACTGGGCCCTCGCTCACTGCTATCGCCAACTCTCTGAGGGCTCGCTCTCCCCGTGCTGGGTTCACTCTCTCTGAGGAGCCAACTCCTGCTAGCTGTCAATTAATAGCACCAGCATTTTGTTTTGATTTGTGCTGGGAATTGCATTGTGCCACAGGATGGTTTTGTACTCAGAAAGATGAAGGATGCCAGCCACAAACTATTGTTTATTTTTCTAATTTATTCTTGCACAGCATGAAACATTCAGAGGTTGTGTATTATTTTTTATTCGTTCACAGGATGAGGGCTGACTATATGTCATATACTAGTTGGGAAAAAAACTCATTAATATGATGTGTGTCACTCAATCTCGCAAATATCTGTCCTTATTGCTGCTTGCATGAAACAATTTAATTCCATCAGTTAGTGCAGAATTCTAGAAATATATTTGCATCCTAGTTTTCTATTGATTCTAAACCAGCTTGGTGACCTCTTTACTAATTACAATGAATATTGGTAATTAATTCCATTATAAAAGTTATTTGTATGCTGATGAGTTCTCATTGATTTGTAGCCCATAACCTGTTAATTGATAATATATTTGGATTATGCTGTATATATAGAATAATAGTCTAAATCAAGAATAGGATGTATTTATCTTTTTATTCTTCTGTAATGGAATGACAACCATATATATGCTTTATGACGGGAATATATTGCTTATCCTGCTAGACAATAATCTTCTGTGTATGCATTGTACAAGTGATGGTAACCACAAAGCAGCATGTCAGGGGCACCATGAAGAGGTTTGAATTCCTCACTCTCTCTGCTTCTCTCTCTACCAAAAGAGTATTAGATAAAGTTAGGCCCCATTGATCTGAAAACATTAGTGACCTCCCTCATATAGCAGTAGACATGAAACTGCGAAATGTTGCTCATATCTTTGGCCCAGAAGGAGCTGGACTCACGAAAGTTCTTCACCACAGAAACCTTCAAGCCACTAACAATGTGGCTGTCTCCCTGCACCGATAATGCATTTGTAGCTGTGGCATTTTGGCAGATTTCATTGTGGGAATCCTTCATTGGGCCATCTTATTCCAATCCTTACTGAAGCTTAGGTAGAATTCTTTCCTGGACAACCTGGGTGGATATGGCCTCCTGCTAAGAGGCCTTCTCCCTAATCTCCTCTCTCCTCATCTAGTCATGTGCCCTGGTCTGAATGGACCCTGTTCATTAAAGGCATGCTCTTCACCAAGGGGAAAGCCTACTAAAGCATGCTGCCTGTAAGTTTTGGTTTGTGCAGAAGGCTCAAGGACAGTAAAATGAAAACCTCACCACTTGCTACCAGCAACTTTAAAAAGCACCCAGCATTTGTTGAGCAAAGCAATGGCCAAAGCAACCAACCAACTTCAAAATAGTTCATAATTTTAATTAGCACTGGTCAACAGCTGCTGAGCTGTGTAAGGTTGAGTGAGGATTTTAGCTGTCAGCAATTAGGTCATGCATCATGATCAAGTGTCATTTTCTTCCTGCTTTGTATGTTTCTTGAGGATGTTCACTTTTTCACAAGCTGACGCCTCACCAACATAGCATCCAGTTCGACTCTCACAAGGAGTGCGTATGTGTTAGGGTTGCAGTTCCAATTTGGAGCTGTATGGTCACTTAAAACAACAAAACATCCTGACAGATATGCACTCAATTTCTCACCAGGAGCATTCCATCTGCACATGTTGGTTTTGATGTTCTATTTTTGCTTCTTCCTCATATAGCAAATCAGATAATATTTACAAATATTGAATTTGTCAGGGAAAAGGGGCTGTGGAGGATTTTAGATTTTGAATATTCTGATCCTCAAGCTGATCTGTTTTGTATCTCATACATGAGTTGTCCTGTGTACTTGCAGATGTTTGTTGAAATTCATGCAAAGGCATAAAAAGAAGGTGCTGCATTGTGCCTCTGAAGTGCACACATTAATGTCAATGAAATATATAAATGTGTAAGATTTGAATCCATTCTGATTTAATTTGTACTTCATTAATCCTGACTTAAACTCAGAAAAGTATTGAATTCAATTGAAGGTGATGGGAAAGGCTTGATCTTCCCAATCACTGTTAAACAAGCTAAAATTTAAGCTGGCTTCTGTACTGACCTAGCTGATGGGAAGTTACATCCGATAACGCCCCATTTTCCTACCATCGGTCCAAAATTAGCTGTAGGTATTTCTCACTCTTCAATGCAACTCTGCATGTTACTGTGACTTCATCCAGCATCCAGTTTACAAGAATACGAATTAGGGAGCAGGATTACCCATTTGGGTCCTCAAGCTTACTGTCCCATTTGATAAGATCCTGAGTTTCTGATATTGTACGCCCAGTCCTTCTCTAACCTGCCCTATACTTACTTGATATTTCACCTTCTACAGTTGCCAACACAAGACTCTCACCCTCATCTCTTTCACTGGCCACAGTTTCTTGCTTAAGTTAAAAACCTTGAAGGTGCTTGGACTCTGATGTTCCTGAAGACAATCCATTGGTTCCTCCACACTGTTCACTTAGTCAGAGCCACATTTCAAAAGCTGTAATCCACTGAATATCAGGCTAAGGAGGGAAGCAGTTAACGTGTCCTTTCAATGTGATCCTGTTTCCAATGCCTGAAGAAGTAAAGGGTGGAGAAAGGACACAGGCAGCAGACTTTGTTTGGATTAACATGACCTCTGGGGGAAATAATAAGTTAGTGCCAGCCTGTGGTATGCACAGTTGTATCATGCATTTCATGACCTTCACACCCCGCCCCAAAGCTGGGCTCCACTGCTGGGATGTGGGAGACCGTGGATTGCATTAGGTTTTGTTTTAGTTTGATTTATTATTTTATAACTTACCATGCATTGGCCAAGCCAGTGATGCCCACATCACGTGAATGAATTTGAAGAACATTGTAACAGATCATCAGATTTTGCAAAAGCTTAATTAGATGTCAGTTATACAAGGTTTTTGGTGAATCCACGGTATTTTCTTAGCATTTCCTGCTGCAGTCGATATTGTAGAAACATCACAGAAGTAGATTTTTTTAGACACCACTGATCCTTAAATCATTCTGCTCCTGTGTTCTTTCTTAGATTCATAAATTATATTGCATTTCATCTCACTACAAAACAATAAGTTAGATAATTTATATAGAATTTGGCAGTATCAGGGAGACAAAACTTGCTGGATGTGAATAACATTTGCCAATAGTGCACGAATGTCAAATGATTAAACGCTATGCAATTACACATTGCATTAGCATTGTCATGTGATCGAGTGTTTTGCTCAGCTCTCTGGAAATGTGTTAAGCCAGAGTTAACAACCTTATTCCTTACTGCAGAGGTTTTCCGAGCAGCCTGCTTGGAATCCAGAAAGATTTGATGAATTTTGCTCGTGAGCATTGGTTTTAATCTGGCGAAGTCCCATGGAATCTGCAAAGGTCCGTGTGGCCTTAAAACTGCTCATGTAAACCATTCAAGAAAGCACGAAATTATAGGCCAGTTAGTCTAATGTCAGTCAATGGGAAATTACTAGAATCCATTATTAAGGAGGAAGTAGCAGGACAGTTAGAAGATCATTATACAAGATTTTCTTCTGCATTGTACACAATGTTCTAGTTGTAGACTAACTGAGATCTGGGTGTTCAGGTCCATTGTACCCTGAAGGTGGCAACACAGGTCGATAGAGTGGTCAAGAAGGCATACGGCATGCTTTCATTCATCCGACGGGTTATTGAGTACAAGACTTGGCAGGTCATGTTACAGTTGTATAGGACTTTGGTTCGACCACATTTGGAATACTGCGTACAGTTCTGATCGCCACATTGCCGAAAGGATGTGGATGCTTTGGAGATGGTGCAGAGGAGATTCACCAGGATGTTGCCTGGTATGGAGGGCGCTAGCTATGAAGAGCGGCTGAGGATTATTTACATTAGAAAGACGGAGGTTGAGGGGGGACCTGATTGAGGTCTACAAAATCATGAGAGGTATAGACAGGGTGGATAGCAAGAAGCTTTTTCCCAGAGTGTGGGACTCAATTACTAGGGGTCACGATTTCAAGGTGAGAGGGGAAAAGTTTAAGGGAGATATGCGTGGAAAGTTCTTTACGCAGAGGGTGGTGGATGCCTGGAACGTATTGTCAGCAGAGGTGGCAGAGGCCGGCACAATAACGTCATTTAAGATGTATCTAGACAGTTACATGAATGGGCAGGGAGCAGAGGGATACAGATCCTTGGAAAATAGGCGACAGGTTTAGATAGAGGATCTGGATCGGCGCAGGCTTGGAGGGCCGAAGGGCCTGTTCCTGTGCTGTAATTTTCTTTGTTCTTTGTTCTAACTAGTGTTCTGTCTAGTTTTAGCAGTAACTTCCCTGCCCTTATACACTGTGCCTCAGGTAATTACGGAAGGCTTCATAAGTCTTTTTAACCAATTCATCTTTCTATTCTGCAAGCTTCAAGGATCTTGGGATATGTAGTCTCAGGTGTGTTTTCTGCAACTCTCAGTCCTTGCTTTTTGTGTTCTTTTGACTTGTTTCCACACCCCCATCCCCCAAATGCATTACATAATGTTTCTCTGGTTGACTTCCATTGACATTTTTCAACCCACCTTGCCAGTCCATTAATATCTTTCTGCAGTTGACAGCATTCTTCCTTGTAATAATTCAGCAATTGTTGGATCTGAGTTGCAACTTTCATTTCAATCCAAGCCAGCCTCTTTCTCACTTGTCATATGACCATCAATAGCAGGAAGACAAAATGTCACAGTCCAGGATGTTGCCTTACTGCCATCTGTCAGCATTGATGATGTGATGCTGGAAATGGTGTTAGCTTCATATCTCTAAGCTCCATAATGACTGGAAATCTGTCACTTGATGCCAAAATCAACACGTGCACTGCAGAAGGTACAACTGTTATATCCAAGCTGAGTAAGATGGTGTAGAACAGCTATCATCTGACTGAAAACACCAAGCTGCGGGTCTACTAAGTTGCATCTTCACCTTATTCTCTATACTGGTGAGACGTGGACAGCATATACTGTATAATTTCTATCTCTGCGGTTTCATATATACATTCAGCATCTCTTAGTAGGACAAGGTCACCAACTTAGATATTCCGGAGCATATTTATTTCATCAATATATACTCATTGCTGAGTCAACATCTGCAGTGGCTCTCCTGACCTATCAGGCATTCGTTCCTGTGCTATAAGGTCATTTACAAGTGAGATACGAAGATGGCAGATATTGACACGAGCAACTGTGAGATAGTTGCTGACAGCTGTGACCTTCTGAACCTGATTGGTTGGAAAGGCATTGCAAGAGGAGGGCAGAAACAAAAGTCTCAGTTTGCCAAGAAGACAGTCCAGAATAAACCGAAGCCAGCAAATCATTGCATCTTCTCCATTGTCTTCCTCTGCAGCAAATGCAGCAGCTATGGCTCCGGCACAACGAGCTATACTTAAAACAAAGATGACCTGCACATCACAAATGAATGTGTTAGGAAATTGAAAGCTACCAGTATAGGACAACAGTGTCATTCCAAGAACCAATTTGGTATGTACAGTAAGTACACCATGTACAGTACTGAAGATGTAGTCTCACCGATGCACCATATGATTGCAGCAAATCTTGTTGTTTCTTGTACTTTAGTCCTCTTGTTATATATGTGGCCTTGCAGTTTTCCTCTTTAGTTGCTCTCCATGCCTGCCTGCTAACTTTGTGTTCGTTGCACAAGTACAACCAAGTCTGTCTGAATGCCAACATTTAGCAGTTTCACATATTTTGAAGAATATTCTACTATTTTGTCACCAAAACGGATACCCGTACACTTTCTCACAAAGTACTCTACCCATCACTTTGATGCCCACTCACTAACCTGTGTATATCTCTTCGTAGCCTCTTTGTGTTCTTGCAGCTCACGTTCCTACTTAGCTCTGTACTGTAAGCATACATGCATTTCTCTCAGTGTCTGTAAGTCATCAATATAGATGTTAAATAGCTGTAGCCTCAGCACTGATCCTTGGGAAACTCCATTCGCCTGCCAACTTAATACTGCACCCATGAAGCTTTGACCTTAATTCCATCTGGATTCACCAGAAGAGTCACCAAAGTCACCAGTATTCACAGCTGAGTACTGGTTGGAACTTGTTAATGTACCAAGCTTCACTCATTACATTCCCTGCACTGATCTACACTCCCTGTGTTTTCAACAGAGGTAGAGATGAGCTGCTGTGGTCTCTGCTTTGACTGTGAGATGCTTTTGGCTTGAAGCCTCTAGTTAATAGATCGCATGACGGATCCAGCAAATATTACCCTGTAGAGGGTAGAAGAAGTAAATGTGGATTTGTTACTGCCAATGTAATAAAGATGCTACTGAGCACAGTCAAGCTGAAAATAATCATAACGTTGCTGACTGAACTCAAGTCTGAGTTTTGTATGAGATATAGGTCAGAGATATTTAATTCTGTGGCAGGCAGCTGAAAAATCCATTTTCAACGTTCAGTGATACTGGCATATAACTTATCTATTTGGCCAATGTGACAGTATAAAATAAAGGTATTTTTCTAAAAGATGTGCACGAGCAGAGAGACTTAGGTGTCTCTTTACATAAGTTGTTCAAGGTGGCTGGTCAGGGAGAGAGAGCTGCTAATAAAGCATGCAGTATTCAAAATTTCATCAATCGGAGTATAGAGTACAAGAGCATGGAGGTTATGATGAACTTTTAAAAGACTCTCGTTATACCTCAGCTGGAGTATTATGTACAGTTCTGAGTGTCACACTTTATGAAAGATGTGAATACATTTAAGAAAATATACTAGAGGTTTATGAGTGTCCAGGGATGAGGCATGACAATTATGAGGAACGATTGGTGAAGTTGGGACTGCTTTTCTTGCAAAAGAAAAGGCTAAGAGAAGATTTGATAGAGGTTTTCAAAATTGTGAGGGGGTCTGGATAAAGTAGATAGGGAAGAAACTGATACCACTCATAAACAGACTGAGAACCAGAGAGTAGCTTCAAAGTGTTTGCAAAAGAAGCAAAACCGAGGCAAGGAAAATCTTTAGGATACATTATTTAGTTAAGGTCAAAGTGAGTTGGAGGCAGGTTCTGTTGAGGAATTCAGGAAGGCATTGGATGATAATTTAAATGGAGACAATGTGCAAGGTTATAGGGAAAAGGCAGGCAATTATAGAGGTGTGGTTCAGGAGTGGAGAGGACTGCCAGCTTAATGTTCTGGGGTATCGATGCTATAGGAAGGTTAGAAAGGGGGCAGGAGAGGACGGGGAGTGATGTTTTTGATTGGGGATAACATTACGGCTGTACTTAGGGAGGATATTCCTGGGAATTTGCCCAGGGGAAGTTTTTTGGATGAAAATGAGAAATAAGAAAGGCATGATCACCTTATTGGGATTGTACTATAGACCCCCCCCACCGCCGCAATAGTCAATGGGAAATTGAGAAACAAATTTGTAACGAGATCTCAGTTATCTGTAAGAATAATGGGTGGTTATAGTAGGGGATTTTAACTTTCCAAACATAGACTAGGATTGCCATGGTGTTAAGGGTTTGGATGGAGATGAATTTGTCAAGTGTGTACAAGAAAATTTTTTGATTCAGTATGTGGATGTACCTACTAGAGGAGTTGCGAAACTTGACCTACTCTTGGGAAACAAGGCAGGGCAGGCAACTGAGATGTCAGTGGGGGAGCACTTTGGGGCCAGTGACCATAATTCTATTAGTTTTAAAATAGTGATGGAAAAGGACAGACCGGATCTAAAAGTTAAAGTTCTAAATTGACAGGAGGCCGATTTTGATGGTATTAGGCAAGAGCTTTCAAAAGTTAATTGGGGGCGGATTTTCGCAGGTAAAGGGATGGCTGGAAAATGGGAAACCTTCAAAAATGAGATAACGAAAGTCCAGAGACAGTATGTTCCTGTTAGGGTGAAGGGCAAGGCTGGTAGGTATAGGGAATACTGGATGAAGAGAGAAATTGAGGTTTTGGTTATGAAGAAGAAAGAAGCATATGTCAGGTATAGGGAGCAGGCATCAAGTGAATCCCTAAAAGAGTATATATGCAGTAGGAGTATACTTATGAGGGAAATTAGGAGGGCAAAAAGGGGACATGAGATAGCTTTGACAAATAGGGTTAAGGAGAATCTAAAGGGATTCTACATACACAATAAGGACAAAAGGGTAACCAGGGAGAGAATAAGGCCCCTTAAAGATCAGCAAGGCCACCTATCTGCAGAACCAAAGGAGTTCGGGGAGATACTAAACAAGTATTTTACAACAGTATTTGCTGTGGAGAAGGATATAGAAGATAGAGAACATGGGGAAATAAATAACGACGTCTTCAAAAATATCCATATTACAGAGGAGGAGGTGCTGAACGTCTTAAAACGCATAAAGGTGGATTAAGCCCCAGGACCTGATTGGGTGTACCCTAGAACTCTGTGGGCAGCTAAGGAAGTGATTGCTTGGGTCCCTTGCTGAGATATTTGTATAATCGATAGCCAAAGGCAAGGTGCCAGAAGTCAGGAGGTTGGCTAACTTGGCACCACTATTTAAGAAAGATGGTAAGGATAAGCCAGGGAAGGTGAGCCTGACATCGGTGATGAGCAAGTTGTTGGAGGGGATCCTTAGGGACAGTATTTACATGAATTTGGAAAGGCAAGAACTGATTAGGAATAGTTAATAAGGCTTTGAGCATGAGAAATTGTGTCTCACTAACTTGATTGAGTTTTTTTGAAGAAGTAACTAAGAGGATTGATGTGGGCAGAGCGGTGAACGTGATCTATATAGAGTTCAGAAAGGCACTCAACAAGGTTCCTCACAGTACACTAGTCAGCAAGGTTAGATCACACAGCATACAGGGAGAACTAACTATTTGGATACAGAACTGGCTTGAAGGTAGAAGACAGAGGGTGGTGGTGGAGGGTTGTTTTTCAGACTGCAGGCCTGTGACCAGCAGCATGCCACAAGGATCGGTGCTGGGTCCACTGCTTTACATCATTTATGTTAAAGATTTGGATGTGAGTAGTGGAGGTATGGTTAGTAAGTTTACAGATGACACCAAAATTGGAGGTGTAGTGGACAGTGAAGAAGGTTACCTCAGAGTACAACAGGATCTTGATCAGTTGGGCCAATAGGCTGAGGAGTGGCAGATGGAATTTAATTTAGATAATTGTGAGGTGCTGCATTTTGGAAAGGCAAATCAGGGAAGGACATAATACACTTCATGGTAAGGTCCTGGGGAGTGTTGCTGAACAAAGGGACCTTGGAGTGCAGGTTCATAGTTTCTTGAAAGTGGAGTTGGAGGTAGATAGGATAGTGAAGAAGGCATTTGGTATGCTTGCCTTCATTGGTCAATGTATTGAGTATAGGAGGTGGGAGGTCATGTTGCGGCTGTACAGGAAATTGGTTAGGCCACTATTGGAATACTGCATCCAATTCTGGTCTCCCTGCTATAGGAAAGATGTTGTGAAACTTGAAAGGGTTCAGAAAAAATTTACAAGGATGTTGCCAGGGTTGGAGGGTTTGAGCTACAGGGAAAGGCTGAATAAGCTGGGGCTATTTTCACTAGAGCATCAGAGGCTGAGGTTATAGAGAAACTTATAGAGGTTTACAAATCATGAGGGGCATGGATAGCGTAAATAGACAACGTTTTTTCCTAGGGGTGGGGGAGTCCAAAACTAGAAGGCATGGGTTTAAGGTGAGAGGGAAAAGGTTTAAAAGGGATCTAAGAGGCAACTTTTCATGTAGAGGGTGGTGCGCGTATGGAATGAGCTGCCAGAGGAAGTGGTGGAGGCTGGTACAATTACAGCATTTAAAAGGCATCTGGATGGGTGTATGAATAAGAAGGGTTTAGAGGGATATGGGCCAAATGTTGGCAGATAGGAGTAGATTAATCTAGGATCTCTCATTGGCATGGTTGAGTTGGACTGAAGGGTCTGTTTCAATAGTTTTGAAATTTGGGGAGGAAGTAGTATATACAGATAAACATATTTCAAAAGAATAATACTTGGCTTCTTAATCTTAATGAAAAGGTCATGTTGAACATACAGTCAAGAAAAAATAGCAAAAAACTGATCAAATGGTGACCTTATTGCCATAACAGTACTGTCCTTGTTTAATTGTATGACCTGGACTGATATTTGATAGGCTGTACTGAATTCAAGATAACCCTTTACATTTTTTTTAAACCAGCATTTAATAATGTTATTAATTTTAGTGATGGATTGTTAGCTTCACTACCTGGACAGGAATCTGGAGCTATCCCATTGTAGAAATGAATGAAATTAAAATCAGACATATTCTGCAACTCTGCAAGTTTACTGACCAAAAGGAGAAGACAAAATTCATCCCCTTTTCTGAACTTCATCCCAATAAGCATGTAACCAAACAGCAATGGTGTGTCCAGGAAGTAGCCACCAGCATTGTGTCCAGAGCTACAGTTTTAAATAGTGTGGTACTGGCAGATGCCTAAGTTAGACAGTATTACAAGAGCCTACAGTCTCCATACAGATGAGATGTTGTCAAAATCTGACTTCACATCCTCCAGTGTAATCAGCACAGAAAACATTCAGGCCCATAGTCCCTGTGCATCCACATAATGTGTACTGCTCCTGTAAACTGGTTTATTTGATGTGGAAGTGTGACAGTTGAAGGCATTTTTGGACAATTGACAGACTGGTTGCTCTATTAAAATCAGAATGTCACCTTCTTTCAATATTATGAGCCTATTGATCATGAACATGTGAACCAGAAGCAAGAATAGGCTATTTGCTCCTTGTAGCCTGCTCTGCTGTACAATAAGATCATAACTGATCTGATTGCTGACTAGATTCCACATTCCTGCCTACCCCCTATAATATTTGACTCCTTTATTAATCAAGAATCTATCTAATCTTGCCTTGAAAGTATTCAGTGAGACTGATCTCTAGGGAAGAAAGCTCCAAAGACTCACGGCCCCCAGAAAAACATTGCTCCTATTATCATCTTTAAATGGGAGACCACTTATTTTAAAACTGTAACCCTTAGTTGTAGTCTCTCCCATAGGGGAAAGATCCTTTCAGCATCTATCCTCTCAATTCCCCTCAGGATCATACGTATTTCAAATGAAATGTTATTCAAAATTAACCACTGCATTTATTTTTACTTAATTTATCATTTAAAAATTTCAAGTAATTTATAACTATGAACCTGTACCTATTCATTTTATGATTGTCGATTATACTTGCTTCTGAAAATGTTGTGTATTAACGTTTTATTCCAATGTAAGTTAACGTAAGAAATAGGAAGGCTCTTGAGCTTGCTGTGCCATTCAGTAAGATCTCTTGTTTCAGCTACAACTTCATACAATATCCTCATTTGAACAGAGCATCTAAAATTTGAGAGGGTAGAGAATTCTAAAGTTTGATAATCTTTTCCTGTCTCAAATACATGACCCCTTATTCTGAGACTGTGACCTCTCATTCCACACTCCCTTTCAAGGGGAACTATCCTCCCACTATCTACCTGGAAAGCCCTTAAGAATGTTTCAGTTAGATCACCTGTTATTCTTGTAAACTCTAGGAAATACAGACCTCGGGCAGAACCTTCATCTCCCAGAAGTGGTGAACTTTGAGGCATACCCAAACCCCAGTGACTTCTCACCAGCCCCAGCCATTAGGTTCTTGATGGAGTTGAGAGAAGGCCCATAGCTGAACTTCCTGTCCCTCTGTCCATCGAGCAAGGTGCAACCGTTCCTCGTACAAGATGAGCGGTAGTCAGATCCCCATCACCACCAACAGGGTGGGCAGTCCTTCTCCACCAAGCTTACCCTCTCAGCTTGCCACATGCAAGAGAAGTGAGGTGTGCAACGAACAAGTTACCCTCTTGCTGCTCGCTAGCCAGGTATTCCCACCTGCTGCTGATGCCATCTGTGAGCTCTGTCCGGGAGTGTTCCCACCTATCCTGTGCAACCAGGAGCTGAACATGCAGAGATTCATCAGCGAACTGAGATACTTGTCTTTCTGCCAAATCAACAGCACTTTGTTTCTCAGACTTTCCGATTGCCTGCTTCAGTCAGCAATAGGGATTCTGTTACTCATAGGCACTGAGTTTCACATTTTCAAGCAGCACAGCAACTATAAACAGGGCTGATGCTGGGAACTGGCCAGAGGTGAGAGACAAGGTGCCAACTGCCACCAGCAACCAATAGCAACTACATGCATTGAGTGTGGGCAGAGCTTTAAAATGGTATCAACACCTCTACCCTTGCCGCCTGATTCTGTCACCACTGCCTTACTGCCTGCCTTTATTCTGGAATTGGCTTCTGCCCAATGCCTCCTGTATGCCAGCAATAATCAGCCGGCCATAATTGGCCAAGCACAGTGAGATTGCGAGATAACAAGGCGTGGGGCTGGATGAACACAGCAGGCCAAGCAGCATCATAGGAGCAGGAAAACTTGACGTTTCGGGCCTAGACCCTTCATCAGAAATGGGGGAGGGGAAGAGGGTTCTGAAATAAATAGGGAGAGAGGGGGAGGCGGATAGAGGATGGATAGAGGAGAGGATAGGTGGAGAGGAGGCAGACAAGTCGAAGAGGCGGGGATGGAGCCAGTAAAGGTGAGTGTAGGTGGCGGGGTAGGGAGGAGATAGGTCAGTCCAGGGAGGACGGACAGGTCAAGGGGGCGGGATGATGTTAGTAGATAGGAAATGGAGATGCGGCTTGAGGTGGGAGGAGGGGATAGGTGAGAGGAAAAACAGGTTAGGGAGGTGGAGATAAGCTGGGCTGGTTTTGGGATGCAGTTGTGGGAGGGGAGATTTTGAAGCTTGTGAAATCCACATTGATACCATTGGGCTGCAGGGTTCCCAGGCTGAATATGATTTGCTGTTCCTGCAGCCTTCAGGTGGCATCATTGTGGCATTGCAGGAGGCCTAGGATGGACATGTCGTCTGAGGAATGGGAGGGGGAGTTGAAATGGTGACTTACAAGCAGCAGCAGTGTCTGCTTCTAGTAGTGGAAGCTCAGGCCTACTCAGAACTTTTGTGCCTATGTCTCTGGACTTTAGCCCTGACTTCTGGATTACAAGTCCTTAACATTACCACTGTGCTACCATACTCTTGTAAATCAGGGTAAACATAATATACTGATGGAGCGCCTGAATGATAAATGCCTAGAAGAAAGCCGATGTGAGGAAAGCATTGATTTTACGAATTACATCATTTCTGATGCACCACTTCAATGCCCTGACATTTCTCTTTTTTTTTGTTTTCTACAGTAATTTTCCAAACCTCTGTGTAGGGATACCTGAGTCAAAGTTCATGTGCAAGTTTGTTAATGCAATCCCCTTGACTGATACCTCTGACATCAATGATTGTACAAACTCAAGATCACCAACAGCATTCTGAGTGGCACTGTCACATTTACATTCATCAGAAATTATGGAAGCAGTTGGCGATGATTGGCTCTGCTGTACAATTGGAAGTGTCAGAGAATCTGTAATTGGCTGGACTAAATGTCTGCAATACACAATACTGTGGTAACCATGTACAAAGGATAATTATATCAAATTATACGAGCTGTTGACCATGATGTATAACAAATCCAGATGATCCAAGCTCAACACAAGCTGGAAGAGCAACACCTCATTTTCTGCTTGGGGACCCTGCAGCCCTCCGGACTCAATACAGAGTTCAATAATTTTAGAGCCTAACCTCTCCCATCTTCTAGCCCCCTACCCCACACACCGGGCCTTGATATCACATAGCCAGCCATTACACACTACCCATTAAAAACCAAAAGAACTGCAGATGTTGTAAATCAGGAACAAAAACAAAATTGCTGGAAAAGCTCAGCAGGTCTGGCAGCATCTGTGAAGGAGAAAACAGAGTTAACGTTTCGGGTCCAGAGACCCTTCCTCAGAACTGACTCAGAACACATCACCTATTGTTAGTCACTAACAGTCCCCATTAACAACTATTCACCCTCTTAGTCAGATTGTTATCAACTCCTTTGTCTAAACAACTGCTCTTCTCTCTCTTCGGGCTATATCCTATTGTTTACTCCCTATCCCACTCCCCTCCCTATTTTCAGCATATAAAGCAATGTTTTCCCAGCTACCATCAGTTCTGAGGAAGGGTCACCAGACCTGAAACGTTAACTCTGATTTTTCCTTCACAGATGCTGCCAGACCTGCTGAGCTTTTCCAGCAACTTCTGTTTTTAGACCCAAGTACAAGGTTGACAAATGAATGAAATGAAACAAACACAGAGAATCCTGAAGAAACTCAGCAATTTTGGCCACAATTGTGGAGAGGGAAAAACAGAATTAATGTTTTGAGTCCAGTATGACTCTTCGTACCAGAGTCATACCAGACTCGCAACTTTAACTCTATGTGTCTCTGTATCAATGCTACCAGACCAGCTGAGTTTCTCCAACATTCTGTGTGTTTGTTTCAGATTTCCAGCATCTGTCTTTATTCACATGAATGTGATGCTCTGCTCTGCTGTCTCTTTGCTTGTCTTTAAGCTATTTCCACCCTGAAACATGTTGCCAGTTTACCATCTAATAATTGTGTCAATCTAATGACAAGCAGAAAGCACTCCTGACTGTAGCTACAGCAGCAAGGGAGGTGGGGGGCCAGTTAGTTCAGTTGGTTGGTCTGTTGTTGAAAATAATGGCAACAGTTTGATTCCAATTTGGTATAAGGTAGATTTTTTGCCTGCCTCAGAGTGGAAGGTATTAGCAAAGCAGCACTGATAGAAACTACCAAGAAAACAATGCAGGATGAAGCATCAGCTGACAATAATCCAAAGACCTGCCTTTGGGCAGAGGGCACATGATTAAATAAATGAATGAATGAATTGAAATGGACAGCGTGATAAATCTCTGACAAAATTGGACACCTAGGACAGCCCTTCTATTAACAATTTTGGCTTTCCAGCATCCATCACCACTCTGGAGGGCATTTGCCAAAGGCAGCAGTAGGTATTGAATACCCTCGCTAATCCACCAGTCATTTTCACATGCCTCAGGTGGAAACACAACAATGCTGGTTCTGCTAGGAAGCCAAGATTGAAATGAGCCTGAATTGGGTCAACATTCATCCAGATGGCCAGCTACACACAATCTGTCCTGCCATTGATCCAGCAGGATTTCCATAAAGAACTGATTTTATTAAAAATAATGACAAGAAAATGGTGAGAGCATGTATCCAATTTTTTTTTAACAAACATGCTGGCATTTAGGCCTCTTAGCCTATTATGCAGTATTTTCATTCAAACACATAATTGATCAAAGAATTTTGAGTTTTAAACGTTACATATGATCAGTCAATTTTGTACAATTACAGTCATTAATTTTCAGTTAACCGAAGGGCATATTCACAAACTACTGCCCGCTACATGTGAGAAATGAAAGTAAATATTTAAAAAAGAGGAATCATAATATTGTATGATTCCTGTGAAACCAGTGTACTGTGTAAGAAATCAGAATCTCTTACTTAAAAGTTGCAGCTCACTATTCCACAGTGTAATGCTCCATTGGATAATTTGTAACATATATTACCCGTGGAGTAATTAATCAGCACAGGTTTATAATATTTAAAATAATGTAACAGGCTGACATAATGTAACTGTATTGCTGTTAGAAAAATCAATGGGGTATCAGAAACCATTGAAAACGAGCACTTTGTGTGAAATGACACGTTTCATGACCGTATAATTAATAACCTCACTGAAATTTCTACTTGGAAATGTGTAAGCAAAGAGCAGTCATGCTTAGTGTGGATCATGATAATCAGTCAGCAAGAAGAAAAAAATATATCTTTGAAGACCATATGATTTAGACCTGAACTAGTTCACAGTCAACTCCCCTGGAAGCACAGCTGATGGAGTCTTATCGTTTTATTGTGATTGGCTTTTCAATATATTGAATGTTAAGATTAATATGGGAATAGTCTTTTGTTTATTCGCATTACTAATGTAATCTACACTGAATATAAAATTTCCACAATCAACTGCAAGCCATTTGTTTAATAAACCTACAGTTATTATACCCGTCTTTAATCTGTTAGTGTAGATGCAATTTCAACATAAACATAGTAGCATCTACTACAGAGTGAAACAAGGTTGCTGCTTTGTCAATATTCCTCTTCTGTTTCATTTGCTTATTAATTTTATGTATCCAGATTTGCATTGATTAATGTACAGATGCTTTGACTGGGGACTAATTGATGCAACAAGTTAAAACGTTGCTGTTTCACCCCAGACTGGCACCTACTCCAGGTTTATGGAGTCACTATGTTCTCTCTGTGAAGATTGTATAGCCCTGCTTTTCTTGCCCTTTCTCCTACTTCAACTCCACCGTACCCCACAGGCCCACCATACACTACCTGATATTAGACAGCTGGAGCACATCAAACATTCACTCCACCTATGCAAATCAAGATGCATCCAAATTTGAGGGGTCAGGTCATTGCTTTGACACAGCAGGACAAGTCCTATTGGGACCCTGCACTAGAAATTAAGTGCAAATAAAGAAAGGTTATGCATCTGATGGACTCGGAGGAGATTGAGGGGCCTTTTTGCTCTCACTTGAGTGCAGCAATTACATAGAATATTCATTACGCAAACACTGATTCAGACTCACCAGTCTATGCCTTCCTCTGAAGCTTTCTCTTTGCTTTTTTCATCCAACCCTGTCACCAAACCTCTCTGTTTGTGTCTCCTTCATATGCTTAACCAGCTCTCCTTAAATGCATCTAAACTATTCACTTCAACTAATCCCTGTTAGTGGGGAAGGGAGGGAGAATCTTCCTGATCCCGCAAGGGTGGATTAAAGGCAGGAACAAAGTCTGATGTTAGGGTTTCATGCTGCTGCTTCAAACCAAATGTACCAAAGCTGGATGAATGGCAGAAAGAACAATTGATGCAATAGCAATGGTAACCGTAAGCCATGCATAATGGATGGTACAGTGAAGACTCCACTGTGATTTTCAGTGTCGGAGCAGACTCCTGTTGAATTACAGTCCTGTGAAGGCAATTTCCAAGCAGTGGCCTGAGGGATAGATCAGAATGGAGGCCACCAAGCCCCAGTGATGTTACCACTGAGGGTAACATCCACACTTGAGACTAAAATCTTCCAAAGGGGTTTCTCTTCCACTGCGGTGGCCCTAGTGAACTCAAGCTTCAATATCTATGAAGGAGCATCCATTCTGAAGCATCCACATTGTCTCAACTAAATGCTCACCATTGCCTTGAAACTGCTGGCCACCTGTAACTACCAGCCCTCTGATTGGGTCTACAACCTCAGGACCCCGGCACTCATTCTGAATGAGAACAATGGACACAAAGGAAGCTAATTTGAAAGATGCCTTCCAAAGGTTTGGGCCAAATGTTTTGAATTGCAGACCCATATACAGCTAAGACCCAGAACTAGTCCCGGTGGTTGAAATCAATATACCAGAAGACTCTTCCCAGACCTTGAGTGACATGGGCATTGGTGAGAAAGTTGGGAAAATTAGATAAGTTTGGCAGTAAGTGGTAATGAAGATGTCACTACCAAGCGTCAAACGGCAAGATAAGAATGTCACTAGTCAATGACAACAGGCCTATTTGCATTTATAAGCGTTCTTTAATACAGTTCCTATCCAACCAGATAGGAAATAAACAGCGACAATTCTGGACATGAAAGGAAGAGCACGTACCTGGTGCCTCCTGTTCGTCATCTGCTCCTCCAGTCCCCTATCCTGGACTGTGGTCACCAACATCCCACAGCACAATTGATGGGCAGAGACTGCATGCACTCCAATCCCCATCAGACAGATACCAGCCTTGCTGCACCCTCATGGCACATCTCCAGTCTACTTGCTCGATTGTTCTGTACCTCAGTGCTACATTGTGGAGTGCATGGCACTTTTCATTGGAATGGCAATTGCTTGGATATTTTGAGCACAGGGACAGGCACCCATCTCATGAATTGGTCTAGTGTGTCTCAAGACTCCTCACTTGCTCACTTAGCACTCATTCACTTTGCGTCTGCTTGGCTACACATAGCATTCGTCCCTTGCCTTGAGTTGGGGTGGGCAGGGTGAGGACCAGATTCAATAAACACATAGTTCTTACAGTGTCCTACTATATTTGTACAACGTGGCTTGTGCTGTACTCATCAGAATAATGTCCTGTGTCAAATGTCCATCTGGAGGCAATCCATGGCCCTCCTTGTTAAAGTGCCCCATGTCCTACGATAGGGAGGTGTATGCTAAACCGTCAGGGGTCTGATACCTTACAAGGACAGTCACTGGGAGACATGACCATGGCTGATGATTGAGGCCAATCGTCCATACAGTGTTGTCTATCCAAGTCAGGGCCACCGTGGAGCAGCTGATAGGTCTCCTGAAGAGGTTCTGACACTTGGATCAGTCTAGCAAAGCCTTGCAACATACTATGGACAGTGTGTGTCGCATTATCCAAGCATGCTGTGCTCTGCATCTCTGGAACTGGCTATGAGAGGATGTGAGAGACTCAGAAGAGCAGTCTTCCAAGGAGGAAGATGAGTACATTGAGCAGGAGGAGCATTACCTGCAGTATTGTATAGCATTGCAGTGTCAAGCGCAACAATCCAGACAGGGCCCATTTGACATCTAGTTCCAATAGTTGAACGTTGGAACCAGTAATCATTCATTGACTGTAAATCTATTGGAACTCCAAGGGTAAGCAGTCCCTGTCTATTCCCAGCGGAGGTGCAGCTTCTGTCTGTTTTTCTGTTGTTCACTTTTGCTGTTGCTGACTGGAAGTGAATGTTTTTTCCAAACATTTAATGGCTTTCCTGCAATGTGATGGTGTCCCATTGAACAATGAAATGATGTTGGGTTACACTAATATCAGGTTACAGTGGGAATTGGGAAAAGAGTGGCACTCTTTCATCCAGCGTTCTCAGATGGAATGAGGCTAAGGGGTGAGTAAACGCTACCTTGTTTCTCAAATAAGAATAGGTTGACAAAAATGCACTTGTATTTACAATGAAGAGTCAGCCATACCACCTATATGTTCTGAGAAGCATTTGTTTTTAGTTCCCTTTCCACTATGTGCACAGTGAAGAGCCTGGTGTATGGTGTATGGCTAGGCTTTAAATATGGCACCAACACCAGGGACCCTGGGAGGTCCCAGCCTTGTTAAGTACTTCTGCCTGTGGCAAGAGGGGAGAGGACAACAAGCAGGGCGTCTTAGGAGCATGGTGCAACAACTAACTGACCCCATACTCCAATCTCGTTATGTTCACCTAATTCATTTTCCTTGTGTATACCAAAGCAAAATGACCTGCACATCTGCCAATGTAGTATACTGCATCTGCTGTACCCGTTGTGGCTTCCTCTACATCGGGGAAACCAAGTGGAAGCTTGGGGACCGCTTTGCAGAACACCTGCACTCAGTTCGCAACAAACAACTGCACCTCCCAGTCGCGAACCATTTCAACTCCCCCTCCCATTCCTCAGACGACATGTCCATCTGGGCCTCCTGCAATGCCACAGTGATGCCACCCGAAGGCTGCAGGAACAGCAAATCATATTCAGCCTGGGAACCCTGCAGCCCAATGGTATCAATGTGGATTTCACAAGCTTCAAAATCTCCCCTCCCCCAACCGCATCCCAAAACCAGCCCAGCTCATCTCCACCTCCCTAACCTGTTTTTCCTCTCACCTATCCCCTCCTCCCACCTCAAGACCCACCCCCATCTCCTATCTACTAACATCATCCCGCCCCCTTGACCTGTCTGTCCTCCCTGGACTGATCTATCTCCTCCCTACCCCCCCACCTACACTCACCTTCACTGGCTCCATCCCCGCCTCTTCAACTTGTCTGCCTCCTCTCTACCTATCCTCTCCTCTATCCATCCTCTATCCGCCTCCCCCTCTCTCCCTATTTATTTCAGAACCCTCTTCCCCTCCCCCATTTCTGATGAAGGGTCTAGGCCCGAAACGTCAAGCTTTCCTGCTCCTATGATGCTGCTTGGCCTGCTGTGTTCATCCAGCCCCACACCTTGTTATCTCTGACTATAGTTGATGTCCATTATGATGTAGTTCAATATACCACAAACTTCCATATACTACAGAGGTCCTATGGCTCTCAAAAAAATGTAAATCTTACTTCATATCCTCAGTTTGCTTGTGAAGAATATGCAAGTATGAGTTTTCTTATTAACACAATCCAGTTATTATGCAGTTTCACTTTTCAACCCTAAATTCACTTTTCAACCCTAAATTCACATCATGACAGACTTCACTATATTTCAGATATCTGCCATTTCACGACTACTGCATTTTTAAAATATCCTGTCCATCCTTTAATTGGCTATTCCCATTCCAAGTTTCTTTTATTTATGCACCTGTAAAATATTTTACTTTTAATGCTTCTTGATGATTTAATTTCATTGTTCTGTCCTGCCTTCCATTTTTTTTTAATTTCTCTCCGAGTCTCTCTGTATTTTGTTCTTGTCATAGTCATGCCTCTGCTATGTATGCATTTGAGTATATCCCTTTCTTTTGTTCTGATCCCAGCTGATGGTGGCAAGTCAGATCTCACGGTGAAATCTGGTTTTATGGATCATAGGTTTCATTTTTGCAGGTTATTTATCTTGGTGGTCAGTCACTAAATATATTCACATGAGGCTGCAGTTCTTTTAACATAGGAGCACAAGTTTACTACACAAAAGGTCAAAAGTTTTGAGATCACGTATAGAACCATAGAGATCTACAGCATAGTAAAAGGCCCTTCAAGTCTGCGCCAGTCAAAAACAACCACCTAAATCATCCTAATCCGATTTTCCAGTACTCGGCCCAGAGCCTTGTATGCCTTGGTAATCTTAACATAAAGTAAAAATACTTTTTCCAGTTATCAAGCTGGAAAATTAAATATCTTATCTATATGAGGTTATGAACAAAAAGATGTCTCAAAGAACACAACAAAGTTTTCTGAAGAAGGGTCACCGGACCCGAAACATTAACTCTGGTTTTTCCTACTCAGATGCTGCCAGACCTGCTGAGCTTTTCCAGCAACTTTGTTTTTGTTCCTGATTTACAGCATCCACAATTCTTCCGGTTTTTAACAACTTTGTGTTTGTTATCAAGACAAAACTTATTCAATAAAGATGCAATAATTGGTTGACATGAGCAGACAGTAATATAGAAGATTAAGTGATTAGCCCTCTAAATATGCTCTTAATACACACACACACACACACACACACACACACACACACAGTAACACAGACACAAACTCTTTAGGAAAAAAAAAAGAGTTCTTTACACTGATTGGCTTCCTGATAAAGACATTGATAACTGGGTTATTCTTAAAAGCAAAATTATAAAGCATAGGATATTCTGGTGTCTGTTTCTCTAATATTCTTGCATATGTTGTCAAATCACAAATCATACACAGTTAACTCTGAAGTCAGCTTGCTTGGGAAATACAATCTTGAGATGTCCCTTCAGTCACTCTTTCAAAAGAAGAAGTATGGTTCTGAATGCAACAAGAGGGTTTTCTTTTCAGAAATTGAGATCAGCTGGGCAACTTGTTCTTAGCAGGCTTTCGTCCAAGTCAGCTCATTCTTAGAGACTTTATTCCAACTGATCCAGATAAAACAAGCACCTCTCCATTGCCGGACACAGTTCAAAATAGTCACTGAGGGGATTTACAGCAAATCAAGCTGTTATCACCAGTCACATGATTTACAGGAAATCTTGTTTTATATATCTCCAATGTATGCAGTGAGCTTTCAATTACCTTTTGAAAAAAAGACACCTGCCAGGTATTTCCACAAAGACATTAGATTAATCAATTTTCCACAAGCATTCAACACTTAAGTCCTTCAAGCAATGTTAAATAATAAATTGTCTTTGTATCATTGTTTGCTGAAATTCTAATCTCCACATCAGCTTGTCTGCACTCTGCTATCCTGGCTTTTGTCATTTTTGCAGCCTTGTTAATTATTATTCTAAACGTATCATGTTATGGCCACTATCACTTCAATGTCTCTCTACCTTTAATTTTTATGAATTAGTTCTGGTTCATTTCCCATTAACAGATCAGTCCCGTATTGGTTTCCTTCCACACTGGGTAATAAAGAAGCCCCACGAACATTGTCCAACTCTATTCCCTTATTGCCTTCACTTATCTTTCTTCACCAATTCATTTCAGGGTAATTGAAGCCCCCCTATTGATGATTATTCTGTGTCTGATGCTGGCGACGTGCTGCTGGTTGGGAGTTGCCACACATGTCTTCATTGGACCCCTGGAATGAACAAGAGCCAGAGAAATTAAGGGCCATGGTGACCTTCATTGGCACTAACCTCAGGTAGCCAGCACAGCTCAGCTCTCTGTCTTATGATCTCAAGACCTTTAACAGCCTCTCAGGAGAAGCATGGCCCCTAGAAACAGTGCAATCCTGATATCTGGAGGGAATTCATGTTGTGTCAATATACCTTCACTACAGGGCATCATCTTCCCTGAGCAGAGCACAAGGATAATTCACCTTTCCATTCAACATGGGAAATTATAACACTGCACAATGGGATGCGTGGGATGTTAAAACACATGCCAACTTTAATACATGTCAAACATGCTCACTTCCAGTTTTAACAGCAGTGGGACATTGAGATGGGAAAATAGCTTGCTCCTTGGAGACAGGTCAGCAATGTAAATCTTACAATGGGGCTTTGTGTGTCATAGTTAAGTATCATATATATTTGAACAGCCCTGTTTTACAAAATCATGAGAAACCCAAAATGGCAGAGTGGGAAGTTTGGGCTAGCCAGGACACCTAAACCCAGGCCATAATAGCTTCTCCACTTGTATGCCTGCTTTGCTAACTTGCCATGATCAGAAACCCCCAGCTTTTCCAACCTCCCTTCCCCGCCCCCAACCCCCAAACCCAATTCTTCCAATTTGTGGCCCTTCAGTACCCCACTAAACGTCAAATCTTCTAATCTGCAGAAGGACACTGACGAACAATTATTTCCTATTTTGGAACTGATCTTCCTTCAGCCTCCAATTTTCCACTAGCTGCAGCCCAGCCTTTTCAGTCCCTCTCTCCCTCCTGTTTGTTACCCAGCTGCAGCCTGGCACTGAAGACCTAGCTGCCTGTCAATCTAGCAGCCCAGAAATGGAGATTAAAAATGCTAATCAGGACCTGCTGTCAACTTCAGCAGGAACAGGCGGATACCAATTCTTCCAGGTTTCCCGAGCTTGAAAGCAGTGCCGCATCTCCCTCCCTACTCCACCTGATTCTATCTCCATTTCTGATGTTTCTGTGGTACTAAAATCTTGCTTTTTCGCAGTGTTCAGTGACATTCTAGTCGGTAGCCAACAATCGGTATCTAAGGAAGTGGACCATGCAGAATAATCTAAAAGTGGTGACAAACTCTGTTTTCTTTCATTTCACCAATGGCACAAAAATGTTAAAGAACATGCACGTGTCATGCAAATGTGAACATTGAGATCAGATATTTAGCTTTGCTGCCTGCTATTCATTTGTGAATGCAAAAATGCAATTAGTAACATCTGGCTAGGTTTAGCAATCTTATTGTAATTTTTGTAATGTTTTATGTACTTATGATGTCACATTTTATTTCAAGAACCACACTTATCATTTCAGGGACGAGTGAGATACTAACAAAAATAATTTTCAACATTTTTAAGAAGTTTGGTTGTTTGCTGTTCCCTTTTACATTGATACGTGTTTGCAGCTGCCCATTTTTCATCCACTCATATTGAATTCCATTACTTGTTACTTTTTGCTGCCACTTACTGATGGAATGTTGGCCATCTTATACTGATATGACTTGTTATGGTTTTGTGGACGCATCGTTTGAATTAGTTTGGTGCAAGCATGGGACGCTAGAGTTGGGTGGTAGAAGGATGAGATGCAGCAGGATGGAGAATGGAAAGTTAATGGACAACCACATGCTTGCGAAGGCAGAGAAGTTTAAATTTATTGTGATGTTTCGTAGGGGAGCAAAGACCTAGAACAATGTTCAGATCAAACAGGGTTGGAGGATAGGCTGAAGAGAGTGCAAAAAGGAATGGATAGGAAGAGACCGGGAAAAACATACCCATGATAAGCCTGGAATTTCTGAGTTATTTCTGGCTGTGTATCCAGCATTTTTTAAAGAATGAAACGGCAAGATGAAGTAATAAACAAACGCATAAAAATAATTTGCAATTAAATATGATCATGATGGTGCAATTTGGAACTGTACCTTCCAAAATATTCTGCAAATAAATTAATTGGTTATATTCGATTTAAATTAGTAGCCCTGTTGATATGTTTATTAATTGTCTTAAAACCGTTCATTAATTATCCTAAAACAGTCTCTAGCCCAGGTAACAGAACAGAACACCTGCTCTGTAGATGTAAGGCATAATAATGCTGAAGCTAGAAATAAAATGCTGGAAATATTCAGCAGGTCAAGGAACATATCTGAATTGTTAATTCTGTTCGGCTAAGGTTCATTTTGAAAATCCAACATAGTGTGTTCTACCAATCAAGCACAAATGTCCATGTGACTGATTTCCACAAGCTTATTGAATTTTAAAATTGTGTTTTTCATGTAAAAATCCCTTTCAGTAGTGGTACGGTGGCCCAGTGGTTCGCACTGCTGCCTCACAGCGCCGGGGACCCAGGTTCAATTTCACTCTTCGGTGACTGTCTGTGTGGAGTTTGCATATTCTCCCAGTTTCTGCATGGGTTTCCTCCCACAGTCCAAAAGATGTGCAGTTGGGTGGATTGGCCATGCTAAATTGCCCAAAGTATCCATGGATATATAGGTGAGGTGGATTAGCCATCGGAAATGCAAAGTTACAAGGATAGGGTAGGGTGGTGTGGGTCTGGATGAGATGCTGTTCGGAGGATTGGTGTGGACTCGATGGGCCGAATGGCCTGCTTCCCCAGTGTAGGGATTCAATGATTCTATGTAGTATTCACTCAGGCATATGGATACAATATTACTCAGCTGATCAGCGTCTAATGAGTTTTCTTTCCTTCCAGGCAGTTGATCATAAAAATTCACTTCTTCATTAACACATTCAATGACCCATTCTCTAAATTATTTCTCTGTTACAGACAGGAGTTCAAACCCCTCTGATAATTAAACTGAAACACAAGCCCCCAGTCTGTTATGGCGGGAGTAGAGGTTCCCTTCTAATAAGTAAACCCGAAACACCCAGAAAAGCTCACCTTCCTTTATAATTTGTTAAAAAGAGTGGTTAAATGAAAGAAAAGCCCTGATATTCACTTTATAAATAACAATTTATTTATTTAACCCTAACAGTGAACAAATTAACAAAATTACTAACAAACCAAACTATTTCCCTTTAAATACTAACTATTCCCTAACAGAACTAAATTCTACTGGTATGCTGTTCCAATAAACATAAGTCTCACTTATATAAACCCAAGTAATAAGAAAATAAATTAAAACTTCGTGTCACAGAGCCTACACACTTTTCTTCTGCTGTTCTCAAGTCATAAGTGCCTTTCTTCCGCTGATCCGGCTATCAGGGATGTTTTCTCTGTGAAGTCTTCTGTGAGGACTTTTAGCTAAATGTGCCATGGTACCTTTTTAAATCAATAGATGGTGCTTTCTTAGTGAATTTAGCAATTTCTTGTGAAAGCTAGATGCTTATTTCTCAGCTGGCAGTTTGCTCTCACACTGACTTTCAAAAACCCTCTCCTTGTATTCCTTGGATGACATATCAATTTTCTTACAATAGCATGGGTCCAAGATTGTCAAAACCATCAGATTTAAATTCAGTTGGCTTTTCATCACTAAGTGCTCGGTTTAAATCGATTGGCTGATTCCAGCTAGTTGCCAAAACACCAAAACAAGTCTAAGGTTTCCAATCACACAGCCAGTTGATACGTGTTTCAATTTCAGTACTGGCTGTACGTCTTCAGCTACATACAGACACATTTTTTTCTATTTAAATCTCTAAGCTTAGAAAATCACTTTACCTCTTAAAGGAACCACACACTCTTCTCCCATTTTTTTCTACAAACAGATTCTAGCTTCCTGCCTTCCAATTCAAGATTACTCTACACAATTTTGTAACATCTCTTCAGTTAATGAGAGGGCAAAGCTTTGAAACTAATTCTTACCAATGGTGTGGCAAGCTTCCTGGTGATTATACAAAAAGCCTGGAACTGAATGCTTTCTTAAAAAAAAAACTGTCACAGCAAAAAAGTTACGTTCAACGCCAGATGGGAAAGAGATGCTCCTAGAAACATAAGTAATTCTTTCTTGCCTTTCTTTTCTAGATCTTTCAGTTGACAGCATGCAACAAGCTCTCCACCAGTCCGTCTTCATGTCAGCCGTGTCTGCTCACCCAGTTCGTGATCTCCCATTTTGCTGGGAGCAGCATTGCAAACTTCTGCCTGGAGTGGTGAATTTCCGAGCTAGCAAGGTGTCCCAGTGGAGCATTGATGAGGTACAGAGCTTCAGGTTGCGAAGGAAAGTGGTGGAAAGATCATGACTTATTTCCTCACTATCAACAAAAATATACGAGCGTAAGAAAACGGAGCAGAAGTAGACCATTTGGCCTCTTGAACCTGCACAACCATTCAATAATATCATGGCTTGTCTGTTTGTGGTTTGAATTTTAGATTCCCATCTGTCCCAATAATCTTTGATTCCCCTGCTTAACAAGAATCAATCTACCTCTGCTTTAAAAATACTTAATGGCTCCACCTCTAAGGCAGTGAGTTCCAAAATTGTACAGCCCACCGAGAGAAAAGATTTCTCCTCCTCTCAGTCCTGAAAGGGTGACCCCTAACTTTTAAACAATGCCTCCAGTTTTGAACTGACCCCAAAGGGAAACCTCCTTTCTACATCCATTTTGTGACGACCATTTCAGACTCTTGTACACTTCAATCAAGTCACCCCTCACTTTCCAAACTCCATGAGAGAAGAGCCCAGCTTGTTCAATTTATCCTAATAAGGCAACTCACTTATTCCAAGTATCAATCCAGTAAACGTCCTCTGAACCACCTCCACTGCATTTACATCCTTCCTTAAATAAAGACACCAAAAATGCTCACGGATTTCAGATGTGGTCACTCAAATGCTCTGTATAACTAAAGCATATTGGACGCAAAATGTTAGGAATATAGGAACAGGAGTAGGACAGTCAGCACCTCAAGCCTTCTCTGCCATTCAATGAGATCACGCTGATCTGTGGGCTAACTTCATGTACCTGCCTTAGGCCTATATCCCTTGATACCCTTGCTTAATAAAAAATTGTCTGTCTCAGATTTAAATTTAACAGTTGAATTAGCAACGACTGCCATTTGAGAGAGTGAGAGTTCCAAACTTCCACTACTCTCTGCATGCAGAAGTGCTTTTGAACTTCTCTCTCGAATGACCTGATCCTAATTCTTTGACTACGTCACTGGTTCTAGAATCTTCAGCCAGTGGAAATAATTTACCTTTATCTCTCTTGTCTTTCCCTGTTAATATCTTGAAGACCTTGATCATCCCTTGACCTTCTAAACTCTAAAGAATAAAGGCTAATTTGTCTAATCCCTCCTCATAACTTAACTCCTGAAGTCCAGGTGTCATCCTTGTACAAAGATAACAAGCATGGGGCTGGATGAACACAGTAGGTCAAGCAGCATCATAGGAGCAGGAAAACTTGACGTTGGAGATCTCCAACACTTCTCTCTCCTTCCTGGACCTCTCTGTCTCCATCTCGGGCAACCACCTAGAAACAGATGTCCATTCCAAGCCCACTGACTCCCACAGCTACCTGGAATACACCTCCTCCCACCCACCTTCCTGCAAAAATGCCATCCCCTATTCCCAATTCCTTCGCCTCCGCCGCATCTGCTCCCAGGATGAGACATTCCACTCCCGTACATCTCAAATGTCCTCATTCTTCAAGGACCGCAACTTCCCGCCCACAGTGGTCGAGAACGCCCTCGACCGTGTCTCCCGCATTTCCCGGAACACATCCCTCACGCCCCGTCCCCGCTCAGTTCGCAACAAACAACTGCACCTCCCAGTCGTGAACCATTTCAACTCTCCCTCCCATTCCTCAGATGACATGTCCATCCTGGGCCTCCTGCAATGCCACAGTGATGCCACCCGAAGG
>JAHRHZ010000077.1:7045199-7059980 GCA_024137785.1 Ginglymostoma cirratum | reverse complement strand
GACCTGTCCGTCCTCCCTGGACTGACCTATCTCCTCCCTACCCCCCCACCTACACTCACCTTTACTGGCTCCATCCCCGCCTCTTCGACTTGTCTGCCTCCTCTCCACCTATCCTCTCCTCTATCCATCCTCTATCCGCCTCCCCCTCTCTCCCTATTTATTTCAGAACCCTCTTCCCCTCCCCCATTTCTGATGAAGGGTTTAGGCCCGAAACATCAAGTTTTCCTGCTCCTATGATGCTGCTTGGCCTGCTGTGTTCATCCATCCCCATGCTTGTTATCTCGGATTCTCCAGCATCTGCAGTACCTTTTATCCCCGTCATCCTTGTACATCTTTGTTGAACTTGCTCCAGGGCCAAAACATCCTTCCAAAACTGTGATGCCCAGATCTTCGCTCAGTACTGTAAGCGGGGTCTAACTATGGTTTTGTATAACTGGAGCATTACTTTTGTATTCATATACTCCAGCCCTTCAGGTATGAAGGCTGGCATTCCATTAGCCTTTGTGATTATTTTCTGGACCTGTTTACTGTCCGTGGCATTTTAAACAGCTATTCACCTGAAACTCCAAATCTTGTTGGTCATGCACTGTATTTAACTCTATGCCTTCTAAAAAAAGACCCTGATCTAATATTTTTCAGTCTGAAATGGATAGCCTCACACTCCCTTGTATTAAAATCTATCTGCCATAGCCTTGCCCATTCACCTAATCAGTAAATATCCTGTTTCTCTCTCCACAGATTCTACTAGACCTGCTGAGTTTCTGCAGCACTTTCTGTTTTTATTTCAGATCGCCAGCATTTGTGGTACTTGCCTTTTATCCCACTCACCATCTTGTTTTTAACATGCATTACCATTTTGTGATTCATTCACTAGAACACCTAAATCCACTGCTTTTGTCATTCTTCCTGTCACATGAAGAACTTCACCTTTTCCCACATTAAATGCTGTCTGCCAGATTTTTGTCACACATGCAACCTAGTCTGCAACCTCCTTATGCCTTATTCACAAAATACTTTCTGACTTCATTTGAAGTTGACCAGAATTGAGCTGTCATTGCCTTCACTCCCCTTATCTAAGTCATTGATATAAATTATTAAAAGCTGAGAGGCCAGTACAGAGCCCTATAGGAGTCCACTCATCAGATTTTGCCAATCAGACTAAGACACATTTCTTCACATTGTCTGTTTTCTGCAGGCCGGACAATCTTCTGTACATGCTGCTTTGATAGCCCCTATACAATGCATTTTTATTTTCTGCAATAACTTTTGATGTGGTGCCTTATCAAATCCCTTGTGGAAGTCCAAGTACAGTACATTTACAGTCAGCCTTTTATCCATTATTTATTACTCCGTCAAAGAAATGCACTAAATTGGTCAAACACGATTTTCCTTTAAAAAAAATACCATGCCGACTCTTCCCAATTGAATTTTTCTAAGTATATGGATGTAGTCTCTTTAATAATCAATTGCAACACCTTCCCCGTGACAGACATCAAGCTACCTCGTTCCCATTTTCAGCCTCACCATAGTACGACAGAAAGCATCAGGAGTTCTGCATTCATAGCAGCAGCTACAAGCATTTTCAAATCATTTAGGCTGAAAAAAGAACTACACACTGGTATAAGAAAAGTGTAACTGGGGATCCAATAGATGTTATTTTAATCACTTCCTGACGTTGTGCATTGCTAATGAACAGGAGTGAAAATTGAGGTTACACAGCAGAGCAAGCCGAATAAGGCCAACATGTTGTCACTTTATCCTACTTATATGTTTCTAGCAGGAGCTGTAGCTGCTAAGATTCATATCAATCTGAAAATTAGATCACGAATAACAGCAGCATTATCTGAGTGAGGCTACAATTTCAATTTTTAAACTGGTATTAGCCCTTCCCATTTCTAAATGTGGATTGGGCAATAACCAGACATGGCAGGGCTTATATATATGACCTCGCTTGTATTTTGTCTCTTAACTAGTCATTATAAGATTCACCTTTGTCCCACTTACATTTATCTGGCAAGTTTTGGAGTGGTAACACTAACACTTTTCAAGTTTCATGGCTAAGTCCCATTAGAATGCTGTAATGTCCTAGAATGAGCAGGTAAGGTTGGGTGTCAGTTTACCAAGCTTTGCTAATTATTGCTGCATTGGTCATTCAGCTTGGAGTCCTATTAAATAAAAATGAAGCTGGAATTCGACTGGCATATATGACCAGAAGAAATCGGAACAGGAGTTAGCCATTCGTCCCTCGAGCCACAAAAGTGATGGATTTTACATTAGGATTCTTCAATGTTGGGAAAAAAAAGGAAAAGTTAAATCAGAAGATAGTGATCATGTAATACCAAGTTGAATTTCAGTAGCCTGAAAATTGTTTCAGGAGGCAAAAGACTGCAGGAGGTAAGTTATTTCACAGAATAAGTTAGATAGCAGTTTGATTGAACCATTAAATAGAACAAGGGAGGAGGAGCAAGCAACAGGATAGATAATATATAAAAATGCCATTTTTGTAACTTAAAAAGTCTGTGCAGGAGTTGACTTGATGATCAAGACACAAGGCAGCATACAGGGCTCTGACTGAGAGGTGAGTGTTCGGAATAAGAGGGAACTGGAAGCACTTTGATCAGAGTGCCAGTTCCATGCTCCCTTTCATCATTAGTCCTCTCATAACCCAGCCACACTTTCTTCCTAGCAATCATTAGAAGTAGAGGCATTGTTGTGCTTTCTTGATCATCGCATGCATGTGGTTGGACCAGGACAGATTGTTGGTGATCATCACTCCCAAGAACTTGATGCTCTCGATCATTTCCACCTCAGTACCATTGATACAGACAGGGGTGTACCCTTCACTCCACTTCCTAAAGTCAATGACCAAATCCTTCATTTTGCTGACGTCGGTGGAGAGATTGTTGTCTTTACAGTATGATGCTAAGCTGTCAATCTCTTTCCTGTATTCTGTCTCATTGTTGTTTGAGATCCAACCTATGACAGTGGTGTCATCAGCAAACGTGTAAATGGAAATTCTGATGAAGGGTCACTTGACCCAAAACGTTAACTCTGATTTCTGTCCACAGATGCTGCCAGACCCGCTGAACCTTTCCAGCAATTTCTGTTTTTGCTTCTGATCTATACATCTACATTTCTCTTGGTTTTTAACTTATAAATGGAGTTGGACCAGAATTTAGCCACACAAGCTTGAGAAGTATAAGAAGTACTGTAGGGGGCTGAGTATGCAGCCTTGCAGGGCACCGGTGTCGGGGATTATCGTGGAGGAGATGTTGGGTTGAAGTATAATAAAAATATCAGAAAGACCAGTCTAAATATATTATATCCAAATACATAGAACATTTGCAATAGAGTAGATGGATTAACAGTATAAATAGTTGTAAACACGTATGGTTGCAACTACAGAGGCATGGCTGTGGGATGATCAGCTCTAGAAACTGAATATCCAAAGGTATTCAATTATTAGGAAGGATAGGAAAAATTAGGAAGTGGGAGTGGAGGGCATGCCCCTGTCTGTATCAGTGAGGTGAAGATGGTCAAGAGCGTCAAGTTCCCGGGAGTGATGACCACCAAGAAAGTGGTGGGGTGACCATGTCCAATGGTGAGAAAGGATATTGGGACAGGAAATCTAGATGCGGAATTAGACTGATTGGAGGTAAGAAGCATCAAGAGATGGTAACCATTACTGGAAGTTGCTATAGGCCTTCAAGCAGTAATGGTGAGGTAGAGGATGCCATTAAAATCTTGTGAGAGGTCCTTTAGGATAAACATGACCATAACATGATAACTTTCTATCCTCATGATGAATTCTATGAGGTCCAATCCAAACCTAAGATCCTAAATCCAAACAAAAGAAATCACAAAGATAATGAGGCATGTTAGCTGTGATAGAATGGTTAACTTCATTAAAAGGCATGACAAGGGATAGGAAATGACTTAATATTGTAGGGAGTGAATGTGTCCATTGCAGCAGTTTGAGATTCCTTTTGGGTGAAAGGGCACAGCATGTAAAGTGGCCCAATCGTGGTTAACATTAGAACTTAAAGATAGTATTAAATTCAATAAGAAGCATAGAAACACAGAAAGTAGGTACAGAAGTAGACCATTGGGCCTTTCGAGCCTGCTGTGCCACTCAATATGATTATGGCTGATCATCCTACTGAGCACCCTGTTCCCACCTCCTCCCCATGCCCTTTAATCTGCTTAGCCCTAAGAACTATATCTTCTCGAAAACATTCAATGTTTTGGCTCCAACTACTTTCTGTGGCAGAGAATCCCACAGGCTCAACACTCTCTGGGTGCTAAATAACCTACCCCATATTCTTAGACTGTGACTGTTGGTCCTGGGCTCCCAGGCCATGAGGAGCATCCTTCCTGCATTTTTCCTGTCCAGTTCTATTAGAATTTTATAGGTTTCTATGAGACCCCGTTCAGTCTTTCAAACTTCAGTGAACATAGTCCTAACCAATCCAAACTCTCTTCAAATTTCAGTCCTGCCAACCTAAGAATCAGTTGGTTAAACTTTCATTCCACTCCCTCCATAGACAGAACATGCTTCCTCAGGTAAGGAAATCAAAACTGAATACACTACTCTATACTGTGTCTCACCAAGGTCCTCTACAGTTGTTCCAAGGCATCCTTGTTCCTGTACTCAAATCCTCTTGCAACAAACTTACCATCTGCCTTCTTCACTGCCTGATGTGCCTGTATGCTTACTTTCAACAACTGGTGTACAAAGACACCCAGGTCTTATTGCACAGTCCCCTTTCCCAATCACTTATCATTCAGATAATAATCTGCTTTTCTGTTTTTGCTTCTAAATTGGATAATGTCACATTTATCCACATTATACTTCATCTATCATACATTTGTCCACTCACTCGATTTATCCATATCAAACTGAAGCACCTCTGCCCATCTGTCAGTGCCTACAAGTGTTGTACAAAAGTCATATGAAGAAAATAACAAGCCTGCGGACTCAGAACAGTTTAGAACTCAGCATAGAAGGACCAATGCTGTTGCTTAAGAAGAGGAAGAAGAGTATGAGAGCAAACTTATAAAGAACATAAAAGTGGACTGTAAAAGCTTCTAAAAGCATGTGAAAAGAAAATGATTAATGAAGATAAATGTAGGCCCCTTACTGTCTGAATTGGAACAATTATAATGGAGAGCGAGGAAAATGCACAGCAATAAAACAGCTACTTTGTTCTATCTCCACAGAAGGAAACACAAATAATCACTTCCCAGAAATGCCAGGGAGACGGGGTCTGTTAGGAAATGAAGGAAGTTAGCTTTAGAAAACAAACAGTGCTGGTGAAATTAAGGGGTCTGAAAATTGATAAACCAAATAAAACTCTAACGGGGTTGCCAGGACTTGATGCAGGGATGATGACTCTTCTAACCTAGGTTATTTTAAATAACCATAGGTTATTTTGGACTGAGATGGTAAGAAATTTCTTCATTGAGAGCGTTGTGAATTCTCTACTGTAGATGGCTGTACAGGTGAAGCCATAGAAATCTATTTATTTCATAAATATATTTAAGAACCTAAAGGTGTCAGGTTGTTTGGATAGAGGGTGGAAGTATGGCATTGAGATAGAGGTTCAGCTGTGATCATATTGAATGGCGGAGCAGGCTTAATGGACCAAATAACCTACTCCTGCTCCTATTTTCTATGGTCCTGTGGCATGACGACCCTGTGGGAGATAAAATACATAAACACCGACTCTGATGACAAGGAAGCTTGAAACCATGATCGTGGACATGCATGGTCGTATTTCAATGACATGTTAAAATTCACAAGATGTGGGTGTCACAAGTGATTCTGGAATGCTGTGTTACTCTCTGATATGTAATTTTGACATTAGGCCACCCCATCTCAGAGCAGGCACCCTGTGACTCCACCAATTTCTAGCACCCTTACCCTTGCACTCAGTATCTGTGGTATGGTTGAAGCACACCTGCAGTTCTGTATCTCTCCCTAGTGTTCTGTGGTTTCCTTTTCTGCAAGGGAAGAAGTAAGAGACTTAACAAGTGAGAGTAATTTGCTACGGTGAGCACCCGGGTGATTATGGGACACTGTCATAATTTTGCATAAAGATGAAAGTGAGAATCTGTGGTGGATAAAGTTTTAAGTCCAGAGACACTCAGTCATGGAGATACCTATAAGATACATTGGTAGGAGGAATAATACAGTGGAGTAGGATTGAGAAGAAAGAGTGAGGCAGTTGGGAATGATACACACATAAAGAATAGAGAAAATAACCATTGCTGTTTGGCTTAGGAACAAGGTCCTGCATATTATTCAGGAGTCATACGCATGCTTCTATTGTGCCACCTCCAACTTATTGTTGCCTCAGCCTCCTCTTCCCTTCAGCTTTAGGGAACAACAAATCCATCTGGATGCCTAGCACATCTAGGCAGGCATTACCAAAGAGGGGTGCACTCTTTGGCCTGCTACTTTACAAGGCAGCACCCCAGTGTCCCTTTCCATGTTACTTAATTTTGTTTTAAAGTTTCCCCTCTAAATTGTGGAGTTGACATGACATCATGTTATGTGATACTAATTGCTCAGCAAAACTGGAAATCATGTGTGAATGCACCAGCTGGGTTATTAGAAAACAAACACACTGATAGATATACTGCATTTAATTCTGGTTTCCCAAACAATCCTGACCCCATGCTTCCAGTGCATCAATAAATTAAAAATGCAGTTTACGGTACGTGTTATTTTCTGAAACATTTTGCAATATTAACAAATGAGAAAAACATCGGAGATAGTAAGTTGACACTTCGATAGAGATATGAGGGATATTTCAATTGCTACATGACACCATTGGCTTATGGCAATTTCTGTAGAAGGTACTGTTGTCAATTTCATTATATGTCACACTGGGAATTTTTGTACAAACACTGTCAGGTTACATTAATATCTTAGTAGTTATACCAGAGATAACAGCCTAAGACTCGATCACACTGAGTTATAGGCCAATTATCTCTACTGTTTCAAAAAAAAACTACTCAGTGTATATAATACTCCATGGGTGACAAATCCATAATATTATCAGGAAAAGAACACTTGCTTTTTCATAACACAGAAAGATGGAAAAAGAAGTTTGTCAAGTCCCTAGAAGGGCTACTTCGCAGCAAACTAAAATATAGTGTGACAAAGTGCAAATGACAGCCTTGTTTGAAATTGCATAAGATGTCACATGGGTTAATGTCTTCTTTAAAATAGCAAGCAAAGCAATTAAACCTTGGCAAACTAATACATGCTCTGTGCAAATTCAAGTACAAACTGCAAAGAGATTCTGTAATGTGTTCAAACATGTAGGACCTATATATTTCCCATACGTATATGCAAAGACCAAAATTGACAGTTAAAGCAGACATGTCACTGAATGTATCACAAGACAGTGGCATCCACTCAAATGCAGCTTTGGGCACTAGAAACTCTATATCAGATTTCTGATGCTACAAGGTATATTCCTGGATATAATTGCAAGTCCCCTTACTTGGATTGCCAGTGTTTGCTCATTCTTCACCTGACTCAGGCAAATGATGCCTGAATTCCTGGTGGATTTGCTGCTGTCTGTCACATGCTAGCCACAACATGGTGGGTGGTAGTAGGGCAGGAAAGTAATGGTACATATTGAAATGGAAAATGACTTATAATGAATGCTTCATCCCCCAGTTGTCCCCACTGACTTGGGTGGGAATTTTAACATGCAAGTGTACTAGGATTAGGTGTGGGTAAGATGTTACAGTTTGCAAAATGCAAATACTTTTGGAACCCTGCTACAACCCAGCAACTTTGATGTTTAATTCAGGAGGATTTAGCTGATTGCATGCAATCCCTGTAAACAACAGTTCCAGTGGATTTCCTGAGCTTCATGAAACTCATCATTGAAGTCAAATTGACCATACAAAGACAATTAATGGAGTTGATTAAAAGTCATGCAGATACTCCAATAAGGACTGAATGCTCATAGCTGCTTTCTTACCTACTAATGCAAGAGGGTTTGTTCACAGTTCTTTTGCTGGGAGTTTACTTACTACTCTTGTAAGGTCAAGTTAGGCAATGCTTTAGTTATAGAGTCATGGAGCTGTACAGCATTGAAACAGACCCTTCGGTCCAACTAGTCTATGCTAACCAGATATCCTAAAGTAATTTAGTCCCATTTGCCAGCATTTGGCCCATATCCTCTCAATCCTTCCTATTCATATACCTATCCAGATGCCTTTTGAATGTTGTAATTGTACCAGCCTGTAGCACCTCCTCTCACAGCTCATTCTATCCATGCACTACCCTCTGTGTGAAGAAGTTACCCCTTAAGTCCCTTTTGAATCTTTCCCCTCTCACCTTAAACCTATCCTCTCAAAGTTTGGACCCCCATACCCCGGGGGAAAGACCTTGTCTATTCACCCTATCCATGGCCTTCATATTATATAAACCTGTGTAAGATCACCCCTCAGCCTCTGACTCTCCAGGGAAAATAGCCCCAGTCTATTCAGCCTCTCCCTTTAGCTCAAACCCTCCAAACCTGGTAACATCCTTGTAAATAAACCCTTTCAAGTTTCACAACATCCTTCCTATAGCAGGGAGACCAGAGTTGAACTCAGTTATCCAGAAGTGGCCTAACCAATGTCCTGTACAACCGCAACATGACCTCCCAACTCCTATACTCAATGCATTGTCCAAAAAAAGTGCTTGAACAAAAAACTTTCTCACTAACCATCTACCCGCGACTCTGCTTTCAAGGAACCATAAACCAGCATCCCAAGGTCTCTTTGTACTTGCCTTAGATTGGATCTCAGATGAAAAGTGATATGATTAGCACTGGCAGTTACAGTCTGTTGTTGACTAAGTCTTCATGGTGGGGGCCACCCATAAAACAGAATGTACGGTCAGAGCCAAGCTTCCTTGAGGCTGATAAAGTTGCTTCCATTGGTGACAGCGATCTATGGCTTCCTAGACAGCCAGGTGAAAGATGTGTCATTGGCCAAGTGTTCAGTATACGTAAGGTATGTTTCACATTCCTAGACAGATCAGAGATGCCATTCAGCACATACCAACCAGGATATCCAGGAAGGTCACACAGCGGTGTGCTGTGAAGATTGAAGCGACAGTAGGGACAAGGTGCAGAGCAGACATATTCTGTGGATGAACCCGAGGAACAGGGGGATGGTGACAATATCAAGGCTTCTCACACTGCTACCTGGAAGTTTCAATTAATATTAGTTTGTGGATGTGAGGGTCATATTTTCCAATGCTATCTTCGGCTACAATTTTTATATGACTGGTCAAATTAAATTTCTGATCATTGGTAACACTAGGATGCTGATGCAGGGTATTCAGCAATGTTAGTGCCGTTGAATGTTAAAGAAAGATTATTAGATTCTTTGTTACTGCAGGTATTTCTTCACTTGCCACTTGCAAATGTTATTTGCCATTTTCCAGCCATAGTTTGAAAGTTGTCCAGGTGTTACTGCATATGAATGTAGATTGCTTTCGGAGTTGAGGCATACTCTCATCTTACGTCTGACCTTATGATGGGGGGGATGTCATTGATGAAATAGCTGATGAGGTTTGGGCCCAGGACACTGTCCTGAGGAATTCCTGCAGAGATGTCCTGGGATTGAGATCATCACCCAAGCAGACCATCTTCCTTTGTGGTAGGTATTACTCCAAGGAGTGGAGAATTATCTCTGATTCTCATTGACTCCAATTTTTCTGGAACATCCTGAATTTATTCTCAACTCACCTCTTGAATTAAGCTCTTTTGTCCATTCTTAGCCTGGGGTGGTAATAAGGCACGGGCCGAGTGACCTAGTAATCATGCATCGGGGAGTTCCCTATTGCTGTGTAAAATGTTGACAAAATCTTCAATCACTGATGGTTGAGTGTAAATTGATGGGATGATAATTAAAGTGGAGTTGCAGGTAGACAGGATGGTGAAGAAGGCATTTGGCATGCTTGCCTTCATTAGTCAGAACATTTGAGTATGCAGTGTTGGGACATCAGGGTGCATCTGTGCAGGGCATTGGTGAGCCCACTTTTAGAATAATGCATATAATTCTGGTTGCCTTTCTATAGGAAGGATGTTGTTAAACTTGAGAGGGTGCAGAAAAGATTTACAAGGATGTTGCTGGGACTGGAGGGTTTGAATGAGAGGGAAAGGCTGAATAGCTGGGGCATTTTTTGTTCCTGGAGCATCAGATGCTGAGCGGTGACCTTCTAGTGGTTTACAAAAACATGAGGGGCATGGATAGGGTGAATAGCCAAGGTCTTTTTCCTAGGGTGGGGGAGTCCAAAACTAGAGGTCATGGGTTTAAGGTGAGAGAGGTAAGGTGAACAGAGTCATTCAGCACGGAAACAGATCCTTCAGTCCAACTCACCGCTCAAACACCTCTCCACCATCATTCGCTGGGTGGGGCACCACTCGCCTGGTTCCATTCTTGACTATCTAATTGTATCCAGAGTATAACTTCCTTCCCAGTGCTGTTTACTGCGCTGTCCCATAGGAATCTAATCTATATTTTGCTCTCAGTGGTATTATCCAAAGGCAGACATTAATTTTCATATGTACTGTAAGTAGAACATAGAACATAGAACATTACAGCGCAGTACAGGCCCTTCGGCCCTCGATGTTGCGCCGACCTGTGAAACCAATCTGAAGCCCATCTAACCTACACTATTCCACTATCATCCATAATGTGATGGTGATGGTGCTCAGCTTTACTTCTCCATTTGTTAAATTATCAGGCTGCTTATCTGGCACCTAGTATCTGATGAACAGCCATTTCCTCCAACTAAATATCCAGAAAATGAAATCTACTTTCAGTACCTATTCCAAATTTCATTTCCTAGCCACCAGCAACATTGCTCTTCCTGGGAACTGATTACATTTCACAATTTTGACATCACAGTTGATCCCAGATAAATATCTGACCTCACACTCATGCCATCACTAAAACCACTTGTTTCCACCTTCATAACATTACCCAACTTCACCCTGTCTTAGCTCAGCTGCTGGTAAAACCCTCCGTTATGCTTTTATTAACTCTAGACACAACTACTCTAATCCACTCCTGGTTAGTCTTCCATATACTACTGTATGTAAACTTGAGGTCATCCAAAACTGCTGCCTGTGTTTTAACTCTCAGCAAGTCCCAATCCCCTGTCACCTCTGGGATTTGTTGACCTGTATTACTGGGTCCTGGTCAAAATATGTCTTTATTTTTAAATCCACATTCTCATTTAGAAATCCCTCCAAGGCACTCTCTTCTATGTCTGTTATCACCTCAGGTCCAAGAACACTCTTGAAATATCTGCTTTCATCCAGTTCTGGGCTTTGGAATATCTGCAGTTTGAGTTACTCAATGATTGGTGGTTTTGTCTTCAGTTGCCTTTGCTCCAAGCTCTGGAAGACTGTCCCATGCATCAACACCTGTTGCTCCTTTAAGACACCTACTTGAGCAACCTTGCAGTAATCTGACCCAATATCATCTTCTGTGACTTTGTTTTATAATGCTTATGCAAAGTGTGTTGGGACATTTCATTACATTAAGGGTACCATATAAATTTAAGTTGTTGCTATTGTTGATTCAAACGTTCACAACTGAAGGTTAAATCTTGAGTGAACAAGCTACTAACATCAGATGCCAAACTGCTATCAGTAAACAACCAGATGCTTTAGTTTTTAAAAACTGAAAAGATTTTTGGACTGGAATTCCTTGGATTCTGCTGATCTGCCATAAACAAAGTGAGAGACTGGTAGAACATTGCCAGAGAATATTGCAACATGGGGCATGCTCGTTCTTTGCCTTTTACAGAATTTTCTTTCTTGGCTTGAAAATGGCAAAAATTCTAGCTCATCCTTCAAATGAAGTTGACATCAAGGCCTGACTAAAACATTCTGACTTTGCAAAGCAGATCCTATAATTATAGGGAGCTACTGGTATCAGGTAATAAAAGAAGTTATATTTATGTCATTCATATGTGAATTGAAAAGATGCAGGCAGAGGTTTCTAGTGTATTATAATAGTTAACATTTTTGAACTAACATGAGTCACCCTTGGCAGGTCAGAATTCTAACCTTGCTTTTAAGGAAGGTAAATACCTTTAGTCAGCTTGTGTTATGACCAGATAAGGAGGGATTTAATGGTTTCCCTCTTTACCCACTCCTCATTTGACCACAACAGGTTTTTTGCTAAGGAGTGAGTACAAAAGTCACACAGCCAAGTTTTCTTGAGCTTTAAATGGATGTTCTTTTTTAAATTATACTTAATCTGGTCTAAGACAAACAATAAATAAAACTCAAATTTTTTCACACAGATAAAATTGATTCACACTCACTCCTGCCAAAGTGGTTTAAAGATATAGAAGAGCAATTTATCTGCTGTTTTGATAAAAGCAGCTGCTGGTGCTGAGTTCTTTTCAAAAACTGGGTGGAACTGCAGTTGGTCCCATTCTTATCTAGTCTGTCAAAGCCAGAGAAGCACTTGCAATGCTTCTATTTCTATTATTCCGTACTATCATCTCAGTTTGTAGAATTTCCCAGCCACCAGCTGGTGGATTGAGAATCAATGGCTCCAGTTAAACAGCAGGAGGGTGCATTGGGATGGGTCCTTGACACAGCCCTGCCCCAGTGATGCCTTCCCACCTATTGATGACAAGGTGGATTGGCTGACCACAACATAACTGCAGCTATTTTGCATAATTAAAGGCCCAACTAAGGGCCAGTTCTTAGAGCCACCAGCAATTTTCATCTGTGAGATGTCATTGAGCTAGCGTCCCTGCCTTAATTTGGATAGCACTAAATGGGGTCAGCAGCATCAGGAGCCTGCCTGCTGTCTTTAATTGAACAGTGAGCAATTAAGTAGGCACTTAGGAGACTGCTATAGTAAAAATGACACACTTGGTCCTGCTGATATCAAAGGTGGCCTTGGAACTTACTTTTCTCCCCCAACGTGAGGATCCCAAAGCTTACCAAAATTCAGTTCAAGATCGCTACAACGCTAAACTTATTTGCCTTTGGCTTTTTCCATACTGTAGTAGGGGATGGCAGCAACATTAATCAACCTGCAGTTGACAACTGCGTTAAGAAGGAGCTGATGCCATGTTCAACACAATGTCTATGAACAACTGGAACTCTGGGGGTGATACAGTATGTGAGTTCATATCTGTTTTAACTTAATGCATTGCCAAGCTGTCTTTCTGGCACCAGGGTGAACATAGGCTGACAAAAATCGCGAGATCCTGTCCTCCTGAGAGGTATTTGCTGTTGTTCTTTCAGCTTTGCCCTTGAACCAGAAGGTTGTTAGTAAGTTCCGTTTTAAATGCTTAAGCACAAAATTTAGGGTGACATGCTTGTGAGAAAATACTGCATTGACATAGCTTATATCATTTGGATGAGGTATTAAAATCAAGGCTCTTCCTACCTTCACTGTCGGGTTTAAATGATCCTTTAGCACGACTTTGAGGAAGAGAAGCACTTTCTTTTTCCTCCCAGTGCTCAGAAATAATAACAGATTACATGGCCTTTGTCAATGTGGGACTTTGCTGCATCAAAATTGGCTGCCACATTTCCCACATTGCAACAGAGACTACACTTTAAATGTACTTAATTGACTCTAAAGTCTTCTGTGGTACATTGAAGGAAAAAGGGTGCTATATAAAACCAGCCTCTTTCACGTCTCTCAAAATCGGTTCTTTCCTGCTATTTCAGGTTGCAAACTTTGTCCAGACTCTTCCTGGTTGCAAAGAACAGGCGAAGACCTTTAAGGAAGAGGTAAGAAACAAAGTAACCCCTATCTCTTGGAATGTCACTGAATATAAATTGCCTGACAGTTATTGGATCAGAATATGTTGCATTGAGCAGGCATAGGTATTGTAACATTCTGAAGTTTCAGCATAGGCCAGAATGATACCTTTTCATTGACTTTTTCATGTAAGGAATTAATTATAAAAACTGCGTAAACCTTATAACCACAAGACATAAAAGCAGAATTAAGCCATTCAGCTCGTCAAGTCTGCTCTGCCATTCAACCTTCTGCCTTCTTCCTATAACTCTTCATCCCCTTACAAATTAAGAAACTATCTATCTATGTCTTACGTACACTCTATGATCTGGCCTCCACAGCTCTACTGATAATGTGATCCACAGATTAACCACCTCTGGCTGAAGATTTCCTCTTCATCTCAGTTCTGAAGAGTCACCCCATTATTCTGAGGCTGTGCTGTTGTGTTCTGGTCTCCCCCACAAGTGGAAACGTCTTCTCCATGTTCCGTCTATCTCAGTATTCTATATATTCAGTCAAGTCCCCCACATCCTTCTAAATTCCATCAAGTACTGACCCAGAGTCCTCAACTGCTCCTCTTAGGAAAAGCCCTTCATCCCAGAATCATTTTTGTAAACCTCCTCTGGCATCCCTCCAAGGCCATCACATCCTTTCTTAGATACGAGGCCCAAAACTGTTCACAATATTCCAAAGATAAGAGATAAAAGGTACTGCAGATGCTGGAGAATCCGAGATAACAAGCTGTGGGGCTGGATGAACACAGTAGGCCAAGCAGCATCATAGGAGCAAGAAAGCTTGACGTTTCGGGCCGAGACCCTTCATCAGAAATGGGGGAGGGGAAGAGGGTTCTGAAATAAATAGGGAGAGAAGGGGAGGCGGATAGAAGATGGATAGAGGAGAGGATAGGTGGAGAGGAGGCAGACAAGTCGAAGAGGCGGGGATGGAGCCAGTAAAGGTGAATGTAGGTGGGGGGGGGGG
>JAHRHZ010000077.1:7025623-7044799 GCA_024137785.1 Ginglymostoma cirratum | reverse complement strand
GGCGGGATGACGTTAGTAGATAGGAGATGGGGGTGTGGCTTGAGGTGGGAGGAGGGGATAGGTGAGAGGAAGGACAGGTTAGGGAGGCGGAGATGAGCTGGGCTGGTTTTGGGATGCAGTTGGGGGAGGGGAGATTTTGAAGATTGTGAAATCCACATTGATACCATTGGGCTGCAGGGTTCCCAGGCTGAATATGATTTGCTGTTCCTGCAGCCTTCGGGTGGCATCACTACGGTTTGACCAGAGCCTTACACAGCTTCAGCAGTATGTCTCTGCTGTTATATTCTAGACCTTTCGAAATGAATGCTAACATTGTATTTGCCTTCCTAACTGCCAGCTGAACCTACACGTTAACCTCAAGAGAATCTTGTACCAGGGCAGCATGGTGGTTCAGTCATTAGCACTGCTGCCTCACAGCACCAGGGACCCGCGTTTGATTCCATCCTCGGGCGACTGTCCGTGTAGAGTTTACACATTCTCCCTGTGTCTGCGTGGGTTTCCTCTGGGTGCTCCAGTTTCCTCCCACAGCCCAAAGATGTGCAGGTTAGGTGGAATGGCCATGCTAAATTGCCCATAGTGTTCAGGGATGTGTAAGTTAGGTGGGTTAAAGGGGGATGGGTATGGGTGGGATGCTCTGAGGGTCGGTGTGGATTTGTTGGGCTGAAGGGCCTGTTTCCTACTGTAGGGATTCTATGATGAATCCCAAGTCCCTTTGTGTTTGAGATTTCCAAACCCTTTTCCTGTTTTGAAAATAGTCTACACCTGTAACTTTCCTACCAAAGTGCATAATCTCACATTTTTTCATGTTATATTCTACCTGCTGCTTCTTTGCCCACTGTCCTTACCTGTCCAAGACCTTCTGCATTCTCCCTGCTTCCTCAATGCTACCTGTCCCTCTGTCTATCTTTGTGTCATCTGCAAACTTAGCAACACTGCCCTCAGTTCCTTCATCCAGATCATTATCGTATAACATGAATAATTATTGTCCCAACACAAAGCCCTGCAGAACTCAACTGGTCACTGAAAAGACCCCTTTATCTCTATTGTCTTCTTCCAGTCAGCCAATCCTCTATCCATGCCCCTAACACCATGGGCTGTTATCTTATTTAATAGCCTCCTGTGCGGCACCTTGTCAAAGGCCTTCTGGAAATCCAAATAGATCACGTCCACTGGCTGTCCTTTGTCTAGCTAGCTGTTTACCTTATCAAAGAATTCTAACAGATTTGTCAGGCATGACCTCTCCTTGACAAAGCCGTGCTGACTTAGCCGAATTTACCTTGCACTTCCAAGTATAATGGGAATGGAGATCTTACCAACAACGGAGGTCAGGCTAACCAGCCTATAGTTTTCTGTCTTCAGCCTCCCTCCCTTCTTAAACAGGGGTGATACATTAGCCATTTTCCATTCCTCTGGGACCCTTTCTGACTGCTGAAAGATCAGGAAGTAAAATAAAATCTTTTTAGCATGTAACTGTTTTTCTAACTGCACTTTCATTTTAAGCATTGTTTGCAATTTGTAATCAAATCACATCACATTCACCACAGTGCTAAGAAGCTTAAACCAGTGGAAACACCACTTGGAAATCTAAACGTAAAGGAATTTAAAAAGTTCTCAGCTGCTCAAAAATATAAATGTATGATTACATAATGCAGAAAATCTCTGATATTTAATTAAGAAATGGAAAGATAGATTTTCCAAATCACCACATGCAGCAATTATTGAATCCCACAAGTGAGTATGAGAAAATCATGGCAGCATTTGATACTTTGTCAAAGTGACCTTCAGTTACCTGGCTTATATCCGGTTGGGACAACAACAGTCTGCTTCTTAAGCACAAGTTTGGACTTGCATGTCTATATTCCAAGATAGATTTTCTGAGTCAGTATACTTGGAGTTGTTGTGATGCACGTGTCATAGTTGTATGCAAATTATTCTGAATTTCCTAACAGTGGTTTAATGCACTCACTTAGTAAGAAAATATGGAAGCTTTAGGAAAGAAAGCAGTGACGCAGAACTGAAATGAGTAGGAGGAAGTGTATTAACATACGAATGCCTTGTGCAATCAGATCATTGGAATTAAATTATGCCAGTAAATTTGCCAGTAAACCACTGCATATGTGGTTTAAGTCCATTATGGTTTATGGCACTGGACGTGGCAATGGATTAGGAAATTGGCAAGCTGAAGTACAGTTTCCAAATACCAGAAGTTAAGATTGTTTTATGCCCAAAATTTTACATTTTAATACAATTTTCTTCTTCTTCCAAAATGTAACTATGTTGTGGTTCATGCCTATATGTTAAGATAACTAATATTGTATTCACTAGAACATGATATCCAAGTAACAATCATTCTGTATCCCATTAAAAATACTAAAGGCACCCTCAGTGTCCAATTAATTCACCTCCCCCTTTATACAGCGGGCTGGCATCAGGCAGATTGTCTACCAGTGATTGGGCACTCCAGATTTACTCCTATTAGAATTCTCTAATGGATGGTCAATATATTCTGCAAAGTTGTTGCACAAAGGGTAGTGTTAATAGTTATTTCCAGTGAATCACTTGGAAAGCTTTTATTTTCTTGGACAGAACGGAAAATGAGTCACGCTGAGTTATCAGGCTCGCATCTGTGCCTATTTGTTGTAGCCATGTTGTGATGTAGTCTACAAGACAAAATTACTTCACTGTGTTTAAGCAGCCATACAGATTAGGAACAGCTCCAAGTTCAATCCATGGTCCTTAATGAACATAATCAAGACGTTGGTAGAAGTGTTAGAGTTAGTTTCAGCACAATGAAAGGACATTAGCCTTGGTTACCATTCCTTGTTGTGAGATAGGTCCTGAATGGCCTCTGGAATCAAGTAAGTGCCATTTCTGACCAAAAGGGTGCACATATGAAATGATCCCCATTTAAGCAACACACTGAAGAACACGCACAACTACTGTAACTGCACCCTTCCATGGAGTCACTGCCTTTACAAAAGTAAATAAAAACTGCAGATGAAACAAAAATCACTGCAGCCTGTTTTCCACTTACTTTAATTACTTAAAAATAATAGTAACGTATTGCTCAAAGTAATTCAATGCATTCTCATGATAATATGATGGCTAACTGTTTAATGTGCATAATATAAAATGTAGGCTTTTGAAAGATTTTTGGATTTCAGCTATACATTTGCCTTTCTTGTTGAAATGGTTGAGTCTGTAAAGTTCATTGACTTTTGTATTCATGATCATAAAAACCCCAATTAAGAATAATTTTAGTATATGTGTTTAATTACCCAGCAATAGATTGAATAAGGAAACAAAGCACCTAATTGAATTCTTTTTGTAGTCTGTAAACTTCTTAAATTGAATGAGGAGAATTTCTTCTGAAAGGGTAGAGAATCTATTCTTTATAGCAGAAGACTGTTGAGGCTGGGTCACTAAGTATATTCAAGGCTGATAGAAAAAGATTTTAATCAGTAAAGAAATTGAGGATTATGGGGAAGGGGCAGAAAAGTGGAATTCAGGATTATCAGATCAGCCATGATCTCTCTGAATGGCAGAGCTGACTGGCTGGGCTGAATAACCTGCTTCTGTTCCTTATGTAAATGGTCATATGAATTGACTTATGAGCACTTTTCTGAGAAAGGGTGCACACCTATTGCAAATATCTCTCAAATCTAACAGGAAAGTCATCATAAATAGTCACTTAGGTGACTTGCAGATGGTTCTTTTCTGTGTTACTTGTGAGGGCCAAGTGAAGAATGAAGGGAAAATCTGGAGGCATTCAACAACATCCCAAAGCAAACGCCTGTGTAATGCAATGAACTCAGTGCCTTTAACTTACTCCAATGATAGCAAGATTTTTCCAAGTCTGTTACCACAGAGGTAAAGACCAGAAATTGTAACACCTTTCCTTGGAACTTCGTTGCTTATGTCTGTTATATGCTACCATCATAAGCAAGATCGAATTTTAGAAATGGCACACAGTGACAAGCCAGCGTTCACCCTCCAATCCAACTTGTGCAAGTTAATGAAATGTATTCTTTTGGACACACACTCTGCGAACATAATTTGCAGGAATTCTGTGCAACAGGAATTGCATAGCTCTGTATTGTTTGCCAAGTCTGTCCTACAACAATGCTTGTGACTTTCTAAAAGCCCTGAAAGTTTCCAGTGTGTTTTACATGCTACATCAATGAAATTGCACTGAAAGTTTTTGTGGCATGCTTACTTGGCACAGGCAAATGCTAGGTCTTTATATCTTGGAGTTATTCCTTACATTTCTAAACTTACGCAGGTTTGTTCCTAAAAGTTCTGGAGATCTATAATAATCGTCACTCATACTGTCACCTTCACGGCGGGCAGATTTTAGGAATGGCTTCAGCTCCAAGACAGGTTCCTTGTTGATTCTTGACAAGCAATGTCTTAAAAAATGTACTATCCTGTAACATCATTTTTGCATTGCAACAGGGAAGATTTTCAAGTTCCACGTTGTATAAAGTTCTATTTTAGATGGCATCGGTAACCCTTTAAGAATTCCTGCACTTGATATTCTAGTTTGCAAGTCCTGGTCATATCTGCATAGGAGGTTCACAATCACACTTAAATTGGCTGACCTTGGAAAATCGTGGGATGCATGTTTGCTAGAGACATGGGTTTGTATTATTGAAATCCTATTGAGGGATATTTCCCCAATCAAAACAAAACTCTGGAAGAGTCAGTAGCAGATGCTTCTAGAGAGCTTAGAGCCTGGCAGGAGATAATCTGCAAATAAAGCACAATAAGTAACCACTTTGAAGGACATATATTTTGAAAAAAGCTACAATTTCATATAGGCTTTCAAATCCAGGTATAAGCACACCTTTAACTTCAGATATGTTTAAGTGATGAAATGCCTTTGTAAATATGGTTAATTATTGATTACAATAATTTGCATATTTAGATAATTTTTGCACATTTTACCATTACATGTGATCATGACCAACATTTCAGAAATGTGCCATTAATGAGTAAATTCATCCTCCCTATTGATAGTAGGTAAACATTACACAGAGCATGTCCTCCTTCTAGTAATGGAATTCCAATACACGTAAACAACGAGTAGCTATGCCAGCAGAATAATGCTAAAGTTCTTGCATCACATTTTTCCACACATGCAGTTAGCAAACATTATTTATTTGCTTCAATCCAGTGGTACAAGCACAGTGTTCAGAAATTGACTTACCATGCAACTAATAATCCCCAAGTCTTTGAACATCACTGCACTGGGAGTATCTGCTGCTGATGCTTCCAGACTTTTATTAGTCAGGGAAATTGCCCTTCAGCTGGATTTCAATGGTACAAACTTGGATCACATATGAGGAGACCAAAAATCCCCCTCTATAAATAATTTATTTGTAGCTTTTGGTTGTGGCTTTTCAAGATATATTTACAAACAATGTTTTAAGTATGATCAAGTTAGCCAATGAATTTATCTTTATTTTAGGTTTAATTAAATTATATAAATTGTTTCACCAGGGCCATTTGTTTTGTTTTACAGCAGATTGATGGAGAAGCATTTCTTTTGCTGACGCAGGTGGACATAGTTAAGATCATGAGCATCAAATTAGGCCCAGCTCTGAAGATTTACAACTCCATTCTGATGTTTAAAAATTCTGAAGATAATTTGGAATAGACATTTTTCTTTGAAAAGGGCAACTGTTAAGTGATGCTATTCTTTTCTACCCATGAATAGTAAAATTATTCTCCTCGTAATGAGTGGCACATTAAACTGTAGATAATTTATCAGCAAGATTAACAGGGTATATGAAGATATTCTAAGATATTGTTGAATTAAAAGAGTTTTTAGTCACAGTTGCTTGTCAATAAGATATGGTGAAGTCATTAAATTGTGTAGTAGTTGATGATACGTTTGCAAGTTGCATTTGTACAGTAGATGTGGAGACATTTCACAAGCAATTCAGATCAAATTACAATCTTACAATATAAATAATTTAAAAATACAGTTAGGCAAAGGTAGTTGTCTACCTGTGAGATAACAGGGTTAAAGTATAAAATGGATTTATGCACTTTAATAGTGTTAATATGTGGATGTTACCCAGAGCTTAGAACAAGGCAGGAGATAAACTGCAAACAGAGCACAATATGTTAATCACTTTAGAGTATGTATTGAAATAAGATACAATTTCTATAGGTTTTTCAATTACCTGTATTACCTTCATCTTTGGATATGTTTAGGTGGTGAAATACCTCTGCAAATATAATTGATTATTCCACAGCTCATACTTTAAGGTCAAATCTATTTGCAGTTTGCTGCTACATATGATCATACGAGCAAGGATACAGAAATTTGCTATTAGATGTGCAAATTGACCATCCATGTTGACAATAGGCCAGCTTTACACAGAGCACCATCTCCTTCTAGTATTAGCTCTCCAACATGTAGGAAACAAAGAACAGCCATGTTAGCAGAATAATGCAAAAGATCTTGCAACCTCTTTTACCGTATATATGCAAGCCATTCTTTCCCCCACACACAAACACAATTTAAAATCCTGACTTCAAACATACTGTGAATTATGGCACAAACCAAAAAAAGCAGCAAAATGCTGTTGAATGCATTGATTGAATGATAGACCAACCTGACAGGATAATGCAAGAATGAACTTTACTTAATCACATATTATCTGTGTGATACAAATAATTTTCAGTAGAACAGCAACTTGTATCCTCCTTACACCTCCGATTCATATCTAAAGAAGAAAGCAATATTGCAGAGACTCCATGTATATACCAGAGTACTCATAAATTATGAACCTCTGCTATTTCCTATTGTTGCATGAAGCTTTATCATTGTTTTCATAACCTTTTCATGATGAATTCCTAAGTACTGAAAGTTTACTCCTCAAGGAGCAAAGTGCATAATTTTCATAAATAATAGGCGCGCCAAATAAGATGTGATTTAATAAGAAGTGCATTTTGTTTTAGGAATTTAGTTTTTGTTTTGAAAGTGTGGAAACATGCTACAATAGCATGTTGTTTGCTTTTTTGTAGTGGTTACTTTTTGATTTGTGTTATCAAGCTGTAGAGCTTTGCTATTTGTATACTATGTTTTTAGTGTAATTATGAGTACATTGCAATTTATGTTTGTTATTTATGTTTGCACAATCTGATCCAAAATGATGTACTTTACCTTAAAAAAGGTTTTCTGATGTACATGGTGTTTTATTATGTATTGTATAAGTATTATGCACAATGTCTATATGGGTTAGGGCATGGTTATTATTAAAACTAATGGTATCATAAACTGAAAATTATCTTACCAAGATGGAACATTAGTTTAAAACAGAACTCTTAAGAGCAGGAATGCAATATGGTGCATATAAAACTCTGGTATATTTTAATGGTTTTCTATATCACAGATCAACTACACAACCTCTCCTTCAGCTAGCCTCAGTTTTTATTTGTTAATAGCTCATGATGTATAACACAACCAACATTATTATCATTTTTGTTTAAAATATCCAGAACTAAGTAGGATTTCATGAAAGAGCTGAGGTATGAGAAGCTTAACGGATAGGATTGATTTTATACTTTTTCAAAATAAGCAGTTGGAATAAATAAAAAGAATGGACCAGTTGAACGGTAGCATCTATTTTTGTGGAATATTCATTTTTAATGTTTTTGTTTTTAGAAAGGGTGTGATTCTTTTAAAAAAAAGTTTTGTAAGTTAGTTTTCTGCTGTTTCATCATCTAGAACAGAACGTTATTTCTGTAACTCAGAATTTGTGCCTTGACATTTGTTGTGGAATTTGGCAACTAGAAGCATAATTTTTAAAGGTTTGAGAGATATGAGAGAATTCTTACTTTTTAGCTACATCAGGAAATGTGATAAGTATAAGAGTCAAATAACAGACCAGCTACTTAAATGAGTAAATACCACTTTCATATATAAAGCAATCCTTGCTGGAGTTTACACCTGTGGAGTTTTTTTTTAAAGTGATAGAGAACATGTTTGATAAGTTTATTTAATATACAGTAATTGATGCAACAACATTAGAATACTTCTGCTTTAATATCACCAGTGACTATATATTACCCTTCAGTATTGGTGCTGACAATAAAGGTTTCAACAAAAAAACCTCAAATGCTTCAAATTCATGGTTAGTAGGAGATGGAAAAATGGCATTGAATACCTTTTATACTGTCATTGAACAAAATTGTCATTATTAATAAATCAAATTGTTCCCAATGAACACAGAGCCATACATTTTAATATGTATAATGTACAAGTAAGTCCAAAATTTCTCAGTTCATGGAAAGAGTTTGTTATATTTGTAATACAGTGTCTGTAAACTACACTTAAATGTTGATGATACATTGTTGAAGAAGATAACTGTGTTACGGGGATGCTTAAAAATAATCTCTCTTATTCTGGCATGCTGTACGTTACCTTCAATTGGATACTATTTTTAACTGTGATGTTTTATCAAAGTGAGCTTGCAAATTTTTCAAATAAAGTTCTATGTTCAGACTTCCTATAATGCTCTGATCTCCTTTCCATCATTTACTAGTTTCAACTTTTCATGCAAAACACAACAACACTGATAGTTCAGAGGAATCAATGTCTAATGTATTAAACTTCAGTTTATGTATCTGAGCAAACAAAGCTTTTGGCCCCAAAATTAGACTGAGTTGTTCCAGTCTTCTTCCATTACTTTGACAGGCCACCAGTGGAATCATCAGTGAAATAACATAAACAGCTGTTGAAGCGGTTTCTCCTGCGATTCTGCTGAGAGACCAAGAGAAGATCTGTGGCATTTGAGTCTTTTTTGCATGTCTTCATCTGAAGGTGCTGACTCATGCTGGGGCACCACCCTTTGGTACTTCAACCAAGTCCCCATGCTTTATGTTGTGAAACAGTGAATGTCACCAAGTTATTTTAGCAGACAAGATATCACAAGTGGATCTCATGCTTATTCCCACTCAATGCCCAGACAAGACTCTTCATTATTTCCTGCTGGAAGGAAGTAATTAAAAGAGGGAAACACACCGATTTCCTAACTCTCCAGGATCACTGACGTCATTTATAAAACCCTACCAGTTCAAATTAGCTAGCTTAGCCCACTACTGGAACCATTTAGTTTCTATATCTCACTTCACACAGTTCACTAAACAACTTAGCCATCTTATTTAAATATGCTTGTGCTGGTGGTAATTTAGACTTAAAGATTTGATCAGCACCACTGGTCTTCCAGAGTTTAATGAGGAAGAATGTCAGTCTATCCTCATTACAAAGCAGTCTCAAATCACTTCTTGTGAATCTCTTCTTGTTGTATTGGTAATTGCATACGGTTGTTCCGATCAAATATTTCTCTGTCCCAAACATGCACTGCTGTTACTCCCTCACATGTAGAACACCATTAAAACAGCTGTTAATCTCTGAAGAAATTAACATTTGTATAAAAAGCAATAAACCTGACAAACAATTGGTGTCCTGTGTGTACACCTGCAGATTTCCCTACTGCTGCTCATGTAGGTGGCATAACTGGTGGGATTTCTGGCTGAGTTTAGGATTCCACCAGCTATGCTCCAGGTGTAAACGTAGGATGGAAGTGGAACAATCGAAAGAATACTTGATCCCAAGTAAAAGTTACTGTGGAACCAAGCAAAAGATTCATATCCTGGAAAATTTGTTGAACGGTATCGAAAATGTTTTGTTTGACGATTCATATGAATTCCATGGCTAAAACATCAATCAGAAATAATCCTACACTGAAAATTGGGTGATGCCACTGAACTAGAACTGAAAAGAAAACAAAAAAACAGCAGAATTCATTCGAGCTGATTGGAACTGATGCTTATTCTACCACAAAGAAAATAGCTAGCTGTTTGTTGAGTCGCTGGTAATTGAAACAGTCTTTTCAATTAACTTTCAACCAAGTATACAAATTGGTAGTAAACTTAAATATATAAAAGTATAAATGAGTAATATAATGAAGTTATTAAATCTTATTAATGATGGCAGTGCAGGTGGTATGTCAAAGCTGTAGCATGTGAGAGTTCCTGGATACCATTGTGATTTAGGGCAAACATTCCCACCACGTGTTTTATGACAAGTCAGATCCCAGACTGAAATCTTGCTTGATAGATCATTTTGTTTTTGGTTTTATCAAGGTAGGTGTTCACTGAAACATAAAAAACATGATGTTACAGATTTGGTTTTTAAACGTAAAACAGAAGTTTATTACGCAAAAGAAAATGAAGCAGAATAAACCAAACTACTTATTTATGACACAGATTTAAAGGTTTCAAAGCATTCTTTTACAGTACTCAAATACCAGAAAACATTCCCTTCTCTATCACACATAAGGGTTTACTTAGCTATGGATTCAATTCCCCGCTCTTAAGAATCTGCTAACTTCTTCCTTGAGCCTTCATACAACCAAGTTTAGGCTCTTTCAAATTCAAAATACCCCTTCAGGGTGTTAACCAAACATTGGTTTGGAAATTTATTACTAAACTCCTTTAAAACCTATTTCTTAACAGTTTTAAGCAATCCCCCTTTCTCATGAGCAACTGTTTACACAAACAAACTCAAAACCTTTTTCTGAGCTATATATGTTTTCCAAAATCAAAAGAAAAAAAGTCTGACCTTCTAAAATGAAAGCAATATAAGACCGGTTACTTTATTCATCCTTTGTGTACTTTGTTCACCAATGAAAATTTTTTAAAAATTTCATACCAGGAACACTTTTCTACAAAGAAAAGAGATCACCAGTGGTTAGAGATTTATCTAAAAGTTAAATCATTAAACCCTTTCAGATACATGGACCAAAGCCCACCCATATGCCACAAATTATATTAAAATATATATAAACCTTACATCATAGTTTGAAGTTCAAACAGCTTCAGTTCAGAGTTTATGAGCCGGAGCTTGAACTACAGACCCGGCGATGCACCAGGGACGGGGAAATTCTAAGAGAAGGCATCACTTAGAATAGGCTCTTCTCATTTGATTGGTGGTCAAGAACAGGAGGGTGTGATTGTGAGGGAGGCAGATCAGGAGACTCAGAGTAAAGGAGTCAGCCTCTATAGTTGTACCAGAGGTTTGAGGTTCTCTCAGCCTATTTAGATGAGGGAGTTACTGGAGAGTGAGTGGACAATCTAACCGTGGCAATATGGTACCAGAAGCCCTTCAAGTTGGAGGAGCAACAAGCAACATTGCAGTACTGGTAGATGATAGTAAAGTGAGCGGTATTTGTTCTCTACAATAAACAGCAAAAGTCTAGATGGGCTGTTTGCTTGTCTTGTGCTAGGTTTTGGGACACTTGATCAAGGCTAAAGAGGAACTTGTTGTGAGAAAGAGTATCTAAAGGTTGTGTTTACATCATGTGCATTATCAGATAGTCATTATGGAGACATAGCCACAGAATAACATGGAATGAATCCTAAATGTTATGGAGAATATGATATTCAAAAAATAGGAAGTTAGCTAAAGGTTGAAGAGTAGCACTATTAATCAAAGATGGCATTTGTGCCGTAGTTAAAGTTGACCTTGGTACAGGAGATTAGGATGTAAAATGAACTTGGATGAAGATGACCAATGGTAGGAGAAAGACATCACTAGGGCAAGTGATCTACAGCCACCCAAACTGTAACCAAAATCTAGGACTAAGTACACAAGAACTATGGATAAAGAGGCATCAATAATTATGGATAACTGTAATCAATATACAAATTGGAAAACAATCAGATTGGTAACAGTAGTCTGGATAAAGGGTTTGTGGAATGTTTTTGAGATTTTCTTTGGAGCAGCATGTTTTGGAACTGACCAGAGATCAAGTTCTGTTAGATTTGGTATTGGTTAATGTGACAGAGCAAATGGCCTCACAGTAAAGGCACTCCTAGATAGCAGTGACCACAATATGATTCAAATCAAATGTAAATTTCAATTTGAAAGGAAGAAGATAGGGTTGAAGTACAATCTCAGACCCAAAATAAGGGCAACTATGTCACAAAAAAAAATCACAAAATGCAGGTACAGCATATGTTGGAAGAAGGCTAAGGGATGTTATCTTCTATTATACAGGGAACTGAACATAAAAGTAAGGATGTTATGTTTCAGTTACGCAGGGAAATGGTGAGAGCACATCTCAAATATAGTATATGTAGTTTTGGTCTTATTGGAGGAAGGATGCAAGTGCATTGAAGGCGCTTTACCAAATTAATATCAGGAATGAGTATGTTGTCTTATGAGAAAAGGCTGGACAGAGTGGGCTTGTTTCCATTGGTGTTTAAAAACCTAATGGGTGACTTGATTGAAATTTAAAAGATCCTGAGCACACTTGACAAAGTGAACGTGGAAAGGATGTTTCATATTGTGGTTAAGTCCAGAACTAGGGGGCAGTGTTTAAAATTTAGGTGTTGGTCTTTCAGGGGAGGAGGAAAATTTGCTTTCTTTCAGGTAGTTGTACAACTTTGAAACTGTATGCCATAGAGATGGTGGAGGTGGGGTCATTGAATATTTTTAAGACGGGGTGGATAAATTCTCATTAGGCAGGAGAATCAAAACATTATTGAGAGTAAATGAGGATCTGGAATTCAAAACACTAACGGATCAGCCATGATTTTATTGAATGGCAGAGCAGCTAAGGGGCCGAATTATCTACTTGGGCTCCTATTTCATATGTGTGTTTGAACTAAATGCATTAATTTGTAATAATGGACTCAGGAAGTATATCAAACGTCTTAACTCAAACAATTGTTTTAAGCATTTGAACAATCTAAGAATTTATACGCAGTGTTAAATTAAACAGCCATCTATTAGATATTATGAAGTGATACATGACAAATTAGATGAAGAATAAGAAAATACATTTTTTTTATAAATTGATTCTGTTTTAAAATTCCAAATAGCTATTGACCGTTCCTTGGTATATCAATAATATTTAGTTTGATTTGAAAATAAGTAAATATACTTTTTTCTACCTTTCCAATATTTGGTAGCAATTGGTGTTCAGCGTACCAATTTACTCTGTGTGCAAATTTTGATTAACTTGCACTTTTCACTTTAATACAAATCATTTTCCAGACATCCCTGGGTATGTCCTGCTCCACTGGCAGAACAGACCCTGTTCAGAAAAAAAATGTTTGCATAGTGTGGAGGATGATATGACCCAGGAGTGCTCAATATGGACACTGGATCACAAGAGATATATGGCATCAGGTCAGACACAAGCAAATAATCTATTCTTCCTCTGCTGATGAATCAGTACTCCTCCACTTGGAGCAGCATTGAGGGTAACATGAGCACTGAATGTACTCAGAGATGGTGTCTTCAGTGTCTATCATCAAGAGTGATTACTCATATCACTGCTGACCAAAGAGGCTAGTTATTGAAGGAGATAGCTTCCTGATAGCCTGCATAGCCAATAATCAGGGAAAATTTTGACCTTTACAATCTACCTGTTGCAAATGTTCACTACAAAATTGATAGGAAGGGCCACTGTACGGTACTTCTGGAAAAGAAACTTCACCTTCACACCAAGAACATGCTCCATTTTGATGTCTCGCACTACACTGTGCTCAATAGGATACATTCAAAATGGATCTAAGAGCTCAAAAACTGACTATTCATGAGGAATTCTGGGCTGTCAGCACCAGCAAATTGTATTCTACTGCAAGATGTAACTTCATTGCCCTGTATGAAGCCTTCATTCTACCATTACAATCAAGTCAGGAAACAAACACTGGTTCAGCGATGTGTTTGGAACAGTATGCAAGGAACTGCACCAGGCAAGCAAAAGAATGAGGAACCAACCTGCTAAAGCTATAACACAAGACTAAATGCATACTAAACAACAGTTACATTACACCATACAGCTAAGCAATCCCCCAACCTATGGTTCAAATCATAGATATGCAGTCCTGCTGTATCCAACAATGACTGACGATAGGCAATTAAACAAATAATGGGGGGGATAAGGTTCCTCCAACATTCCCACCCAAAATGATGGCAGAGGCAACATGCAAGTATAAAATACAAAACTGAAACATTTTTAACAATATTCAGTCTGATTTCCCAAGTAGATGATCCACCATGACCTCCACCTGAAAACCCCAGCATCACAGATGTCAGTCTTCAGTCAATTCAGCTCACTCAAAGTGATAACATGGGGTGCAGAGAAAGCTATGGGCCCCTTCAATCTCCCAGTTATCCTGCTGAATGTGTGTTCTGGAACTAACTGGCTCATTCAGCCGGGTTGCCTCAGTAAAGCTGCACTATGGCTATCAATCTAACATGGAAAATTGCCCAGATATGTCCTATCCACAAAATGCAGGACAACCGAACCCAGCCAAGTACTGCCCCACTAGTCTATTCTGAAAACATCAGAAAATGACGCAAGCTATCATTGACAGTGCTTTCATTCAGAACTTTATCACAAATAACCTGGTAACTGCCTTTCAGTTTTGGTTCTGCCAGGACTGCGCATCTCCAGACTTCATTATAGACTTGGTCCAAATATGAACAAAGAAATTCTAGTACTGAAGGAGAGGGGAGACTGACTGTCTTTGACATCAATGTAGAATTTAACTCAGTGTGGCATAAAGTAGTCATTGTAAACAGAAGTGAATGGAAATTGAGGTTAAACTTTCCACTGGTTGAAGTCATATCTAACACAAAATAAAACAAAAATTGATGTCATTTTTGGAGGTCAATCAGCGCAGCCCCAAGACATCATTGCAGTTCTACTGCAGGCATATCTCTGACCAACCTTCTGCGGCCAACCATCTCCAGCTGCTTCATCAATCACTTTGCCTCCGTCTCAAAGTCAGAAATGGTGATATTGGCTGATGATTGCACAATGTTCAGTGCCTTTCATGACTCCTCCAATACTGAAACAATCCGTGTCTACAGGGAGCAAGATCTTGGCAGCACTTCAGCTTGAGCTGATAAGTGGCAAACAACAGTTGTGCCAATGTGATGCAATTACCATCTCACACAAAAAAAAAGCTGTCTACATAGCTTTGACATTCAACATAGCCATTGTTGATTGCTAAAATACTCATTGGGTTCACTAGGTCCTCCAAGGAAGGAAATATGCCATCCTTGCCTGTGTTGGCCGACATGAAATTCCAGCCCCACGGCAATGTGGTTGATTCTTAAGAGCCCTCTAAATTGGTCTAGAAAGCAACTCAATTCAAGGACAATTAGAGATGGGCAATCGATGCTGGCTCTGCCAGTGAAATCACATCCCATGAATGAATAAAAAAAATCAAACTTTACCACCAGCAAAACATGTTCGTAATTTTACTGCCCACCAGATGCATTGCAGCAAATTACCAGAAACATCTTTGAAACTGGTAACCACTAACTCTAGAAGGAAAAGGGTGGTAGGAACAAAGAATTGAATTGAATGACTTATTGTTACATATATTTTACAGTGAGAAAAATCAGTGAAATACAGTGAAAAGCTTTTCCAATGTTGCCACGATCTGGCACTATTTTGAATAATTTAACAATAGAAAGAAAAATAGAAAGAGACAGCTTAAAGACAGTCCATCAGTCCTAAGCCAGCTCATCACCATCAACGACGCCTGTGCTGTCATCTCTGCTCCACTACCTCTCTGCTGCCTACACTGGACCCAACCAATGAAGTTGTCGATTCTCAGATGCAATCTTTTGTTGCTGGGCCGATTCTCTTCTGCCACCACTCGCGCCAGACCTACCCATTGTCGGAGTCATGTCGCTCACCATTGGGTCCACCTTAATGTCAATGTTATGCCCTTCTGCCACTCCTTTGCTGCCACCAGCGCCAAACTCAAACAACAACAAAGTCGCCGATCCTCAGGCACCATCTTTCACTGCTGGGCCTACCTCAGCGACGTCGCCTCCACCGATGTAGCAGCTGTCAATTCCAATGCCAAGTCCCGTGCTCACGCTAGAAAGTACTTTGGGGCTCATTCGAGGTCTATGCTGGGCCCACTCGAGGTCCACGCTGGGCCTACTCTCATCCACAATGGGCCCACTCAAGGTCCACACTGGGCCTGCTCTCATCCTCATTGGGCCCACTCGAAGTCAGCGAGATCTGCCACTTATGCTGTTGAGCTCAAGAGGTAAGTAAAGAAACACTGCTACCTCCAAGTTCCCCTCTAACTTTCACAGCATCCTGACCTGGAATTCTTTCCTTTTATTCCTTTTTTTTTGAATTCATCATTCCTTCCGTATCACTGAGTCGAAATACTGAAACCCTCAACCAGCACTGTGTGATTATCTTCATCGAACTGATTGCAGCAGTTCAAGAAACCAGCTGACCATCACCTAATCAAGAGTAACTAGTGAGTGGAATAAATGCTGCTGTTGACAGTGATATCTAGATTCCATAAATGAATAATGTATTTTGCAAATGAATAATTTATGAAAAGTTGAATGCATTTCAAACATAGAAAAATTCAAGCAGGCTAGACTTTAAACTGTGGAAGAATCTTAGAGCAGTAAGTTGTTTTGCATTCAATATTTCTCCTTCATACAATACCAAGAACAAAGTTCTGAATGATAAGAGTTTCATTAATACTATAGCTAGCAAAGAATCGGGAAGACATTTGCATTAGTCCTGAAATTCTATTTGTTTTTCAAAACTTTCATGCCATAAAACGTTGGCCGGGAAAGTGATAGTATTCAAAAGACAATGTCACCTGCAGCCAAATATATGGCAGAATCCAAAAAAACTTACAAATAGTCAGAGACAGTGAATCTTCTTTGAAATGGAAATATTCTGAAAGGAAATGGCTTTTCATACAATGGACGTGGGTTTTCTTCTTGAGGCAGTGCTGAGATTCTATATGGGAGAAATGCAGTTGCACCAAAGAAAAGTGATGCATAGTGGTAGATCAGCAATTCTCTGTCAAGCACAGTCTCAATTCTGCTCAAGCAATTACAGGGATTGCAAAATGTGGACTGTACTTCCTTCTGCAGAGGCCAAGATACCCTGTAGGGATGTGCAAGACAATTTTTCAGATCTGCCATGTCTCTCGTCAATTTCATAGTTTGAACACTGGATACAAATGCAAACAGTTAATTGTCATATCCAGAGTTCAGAGATAGTTAGTGGCAGTTTCAATAAAAATAAAGAGAGGCCTTTGCAATCACTTTCACAGCACTGCTATACATAGGCCCTAACAAACAAAAAGTTATATCTAGGTTTTTTTTCCAAAAAGGTTGCTCAGGAAATTACCTCTTTGCTTCTCTATCTTACTTGGTGGCTGTTACACTGCATTTCCACCCACAAATTGACAAAACTCGCAGCCAAAAGGCCAGACAGCTATCTTCCCAAACAGTACCGATCCCAGGGACAAAAGTGTGAATGGGACCAGAAAGATGTCACTAGGACAGCAGGAGTGTCATCAGGTTGCAGTTTAGAAATGTAAAAACATCTTACAAGTATTTATTATTCAATCTTATTTGTTAGTGCCAATAACAGTGTATGTCATTGGACTGTATCACAAAATAATCAGCAAACGACCAAGATACTTACAGCGCACAGAAAGGCAAGGATCAAAGCCCTGAGGTGTGCATATCATTCCCCAGTTGCAGTATCTGACATTAGAATCGTCCATCTGACCTATTTTGCTTGTCACTTAACACATCAATATGTTTAGACTGCAAATGAAATTGTGAACTGAGCCACTGTATTGAATGTCACTACTGATTTCCTAGTGTTGACGGCCCTAATGGCTGGTCTGTGTCTGGATTTTAAAGCTCTGACAATGTGCTTCTCCACAAAAAAAGCATTATTCACAAAGACAGGGCCTGCTTGTGGATTGGTGCTGAGATTTCAAGGGGAAAGAAAAGGAATGACAAGAGATAACAAGGTGTGGGGCTGGATGAACACAGCAGGCCAAGCAGCATCATAGGAGCAGGAAAACTTGACGTTTCGGGCCTAGACCCTTCATCAGAAATGGGGGAGGGGAAGAGGGTTCTGAAATAAATAGGGAGAGAGGGGAAGGCGGATAGAAGATGGATAGAGGAGAGGATAGGTGGAGAGGAGGCAGACAAGTCGAAGAGGCGGGGATGGAGCCAGTAAAGGTGAGTGTAGGTGGGGGGCTAGGGAGGAGATAGGTCAGTCCAAGGAGGACGGACAGGTCAAGGGGGTGGGATGACGTTAGTAGATAGGAGATGGGGGTGGGGCTTGAGGTGGGAGGAGGGGATAGGTGAGAGGAAGGAAAGGTTAGGGAGGCGGAGATGAGCTGGGCTGGTTTTGGGATGTGGTTGGGGGAGGGGAGATTTTGAAGCTTGTGAAATCCACATTGATGCCATTGGGCTGCAGGGTTCCCAGGCTGAATATGATTTGCTGTTCCTGCAGCCTTCGGGTGGCATCTCTGTGGCATTGCAGGAGGCCCAGGATGGACATGTCGTCTGAGGAATGGGAGGGGGAGTTGAAATGGTTCACGACTGGGAGGTGCAGTTGTTTGTTGCGAACTGAGCGCAGGTATTCTGTAAAGTGGTCCCCAAGCCTCCGCTTGTTTTCCCCGATGTAGAGGAAGCCACAATGGGTACAGCGGATGCGGTATACCACATTGGCAGATGTGCAGGTGAACATCTGCCTGATTTGGAAAGTCTTCTTGGGGCCTGGGATTGGAGTGAGGGAGGAGGTGTGGGGGCAGGTGTAGCACTTCCTGCGGTTGCAGGGAAAAGTGCCAGGAGTGGTGGAGCTGGAGGGGAGTGTGGAGCTGACAAGGGAGTCGCGGAGGGAGTAGTCCCTCCGGAAGGCAGATAAGGATGGGGAGGGAAAAATGTCTTTGGTGGTGGGGTCAGATTGCAGATAGTCCATCGGGGAAACCAAGCGGAGGCTTGGGGACCGCTTTGCAGAACACCTGCGCTCAGTTCGCAACAAACAACTGCACCTCCCAGTCACGAACCATTTCAACTCCCCCTCCCATTCCTCAGATGACACGTCCATCCTGGGCCTCCTGCAATGCCACAGTGATGCCACCCGAAGGCTGCAGGAACAGCAAATCATATTCAGCCTGGGAACCCTGCAGCCCAATGGCATCAATGTGGATTTCACAAGCTTCAAAATCTCCCCTCCCCCAACCGCATCCCAAAACCAGCCCAGCTCATCTCCGCCTCCCTAACCTGTCCTTCCTCTCACCTATCCCCTCCTCCCACCTCAAGCCCCACCCCCATCT
>JAHRHZ010000077.1:7008429-7025223 GCA_024137785.1 Ginglymostoma cirratum | reverse complement strand
CCCCCCCCCCCACCTACATTCACCTTTACTGGCTCCATCCCCGCCTCTTCGACTTGTCTGCCTCCTCTCCACCTATCCTCTCCTCTATCCATCTTCTATCCGCCTCCCCCTCTCTCCCTATTTATTTCAGAACCCTCTTCCCCTCCCCCATTTCTGATGAAGGGTCTAGGCCCGAAACGTCAAGTTTATCTGCTCCTATGATGCTGCTTGGCCTGCTGTGTTCATCCAGCCCCACACCGTGTTATCTTGGATTCTCCAGCATCTGCAGTACCTTTAATCTCTGATCGAATGACAAAAGATGTTGTTTTATCAAAACATTTGCATTTTCTCATTATATGGATTGGTGAGCCAGAAATAATGTCTTGGCTCTAGTACTCCAATATTCAACTCTGTTTTTCACAATATCCTAATTTTATCCATATACTCTTGTAAACTTAAAAATAGAGACCTATGCATACAGACATTTTCCTGGTTTATTAACAATTTACATCCATTTGAATTGTCTTTTAATACCAATAAAGCATCTATTTTTAAAACAATTAGTAGAAGTTAGTAGTTCCCTCCAACCTACCTCAACAACTTGTCTTTGCCCCAAAATTGAAGCCACAATACCCACTGCACGTGTTTCCTACATCATTCATCCTGAGTTCTGACAGAGTTTCATGGACACCACAGGCTTTCTGAATGCAGCACAGCTCATAGCTTCATAAAATTATTACTGTGCAAAAGGGGCCATTCAGTCCATACTGTCACCACTGTCTTGATGAATTAGCGTATCAATTAGTGCCATTGTCCTGTCTTCTCCCTGTAACCCTACACAGTTTTCTCTTCAAATAACAGTCTAATACTCTTTGGAATGCTTCAAATGAACCTGCCTCCTCCATAGTCTCAGGCAGTTCCTCAAATTTCAAAGTTATTCTATGAAATTATATTGAGTTATGATTATAATACATCTACCAGACATGGGCAACTGTTAGCTTATGTGCAATACGGTCTTTACTTTACTACTTATTCTATGAAGTAATGCTTAGCTTTTTAACCCTGTTTCTCTTACTAATTTGTACCTAGGTTTTTTGTACCTAGGTACCTTGTTACTTTAAGTGGCAACATCATACACTTTTCACTGTACTCCTGTACTTCTATATTTAGAATCTAAATTTCAATCTCTCATGGTGCTAATTAGTAAAAGCTCCATTTAAAAATAGTAAGAGAAATTGAGATAAACTCACTCAGGGCAAATTTCAAAACAAGTGCTGTTCTGTTTATTGGAATCTTGGAAGCTTCCCGCGATGGTTCGTCCATAAATTGTAATGGGATGGAAAATAGTGCAGACACAAATGCTTATTTGTGAACAAAATAAAAGAACATCATCAATAGTTCTACCAGCATCCCTAGAAGCGCAAGTGTATTTTGAGAAGGAAAGAAAAGTAGCAAAAAAAAATCACTAAACCTTAATTATGTTGCAATGGAAAGTATCTATTCTCCCCCCAGTGTTTTCCAGTAGGAGCAAAGCAAACTGCAAAACACCGTTTTTCTTTCTCCTCTCAGCCATCAAGTGGATATGTCCATTTGTTTAACAGTGTTGTGAGGGAGCACTGTCCTTCAATCCAAACAGGCAATGGAACAGTTTGCTTTACATTTGACCAAACTAACTTTATGAATGAGTAAAGCTCTTCTTTATTCTAAAAAAATTGATCATTCAATTTCATGGTCAATGACAAGAAAAACTCAGATAGTACAGGGAAGATTGGTAACATATCAAAATCATTGTAAAGAAATGCAGTGTTCCACATGGAAACAAACAAAATCTAAAAAAAATTGTGGAATGAAGCTGTCATTGTCAAGGATAACATATATTACCCATCTCCTATTATCCTTGAGAAATGGTGATGAGCTGCCATCCTGAAAATTGAGTGGCTTGTTAGGCCATTTCAGAAGGCAGTTAAGAGTCAACAAGGCTTGCATCAGAACTCAGTAAGAATAGCAGATGGCCTTCCTTACAAGGGCAATCCATGATCATAATCACTGGCTCAACTTTTTTTTCAGTCTAGATTTGTTCGGTTAACTGAATTCCCCAGTTGCTGATGAGATCTTAACTCATATCTCTGCAAGGTGGAGACAAAGGCCTAGTGGCATTATCGCATGACTGTTAATCCAGTAAACCCAAGTAATGTTCTGGGGACCCCAGTTCAAATCCTGCCATGGCAGATGGTAGAAATTGAATTCAATAAATATCTGGAAATAACCATCCACTGGTGACCATGAATTGATTGTCAGGAAAAAAAACCCATCTGGTTCACTGTTGTCCATGTGAGTCCAGGCCCACAGCAATGTGGTTGACTGTCAAGTGCCTTCTCGTCAATTAGGGATGAGCAATAAATGGTGGCCTAGCCAGCAGCACCCTCATTGTGGGAATAAATTTTTTAAAAATCCTAACTAACCAGTGGATTACCAGGATAGGCAAGGTGACACAAGTGCCAGACAATTACTACCTTCATCAAGAAAGAATTTAACAATCACTCCCTGACATTCAATGGCATTACCATCATTGAATGCTCCCACTATCAATATCCTGGCTGGTGGGGGGTGGGAAAAGTAACCAGTGACCAGAAACTGAACTGGACTCGCTACATAAATACTGTAACTAAAACAGCAGACAGAAGCTAGAAATCATGCAGCGAGTAACTCACCACATGACTCCTCAAAGTCTGTCCTCTACCTCCAAAGCACAAGTCAGGAGTCTGATGGGATACTCTCCACTTGCCTGGATCAGTGCATCTCCAAAAACTTTCAAGGCGCTTGATGCCATCTAGGACAAAGCAGTTCACTTCATTGTCATCACATTTAGACCCTCCACCACAGATGTTCAATAGCAGTGGTGTATATCATCTACAAGATGTAGTATAAAAATTAACCAAAGCTCCATAACTGCACCTTCCAAACCCACAGCCATTACCAGTTAGAAGGACAAAGGCAGCAGATACAAGGGAACACTGCCACCTGCAAGTTTCCCTCCAAGCTGCACAATATCCTGACTTGGAAATGCACAATTCTTTCTTCAGCGCTACTGGTTCAAATTCCTGGAGCTCTCAGCTTAACAGTGTTGTGAATCTGTAAATGGACTGCAGTGGTTCAAGAAGACAACTCCCTACTACTTTCTCAAGGGCATCTAGGGATGGGCAAGTAATGCAGGCCCAGTGATACTCATAATACATGAATGAATCGACAGATCAAAAATGAGAGGGCACAGGTTTAGTGATTGCAAAGGAAGTAAGTGCAAGGTGAGGAAAAGCATTAACACATGGTTTGCGTCAGGAGCACACTGCCTGGAAATGTGGTGTAAGAATTTCAACTGATGCATTCAAAAGAGCATTGAATGATTCTTGAAATAGAAACAATGTGCAAGGGTATGGAAAAAAGACAGGAGAATGGCATTAAGTCACGATGCTCATTTGGAAAGCTGGTGCAGAAATGATGAGCCGAATGGCCTTCTTCTGCATCATAACATCTGTGCCTGTTGAGTGGTTATACTTGAGAGGTAAAATTGCGTGGAGTATTTGCCACTCCCAGTCTACCACTGGGAAAATCCCTAAATTCATCAGACAGGTTATGACCTCAGCAGCCTCAGGCTGATCCCAGATGCATACTGTAAAATACTAGTCAATGTCAGGACAGCAGGTTACTTAATTGGCTTAAATGACAATCTGTCACTTGCAGGTGAGTAGTATCACCAGGACCCCTCAACCCCTGCGGTATCCAAAGAAGCATTTCCAAAATGACTTTGATACTAAATGTCCGCACAATTGGTGCAATAGTTGGTAAAATGAAATTGCCAGCCCACCCAGCTCAGTTTCAGTTCTTCAGCCAAATGAAAATTTAACCCATTAACTCCCTGTTTCTCTCCCTAGAGATTCCACCTGCTGAGCATTTCCAGCATTTTCTTTTTTATTTTAGTATTTGCAGTATTTCTGTAAACATTTTTACAAACTGATATTAGCTTAATCTCATTACTTAATGTAAAAAAAAGAAATCTTAAAAGACACACTGAGCAGAAACAAGTTTATTCTAAAAAAAAGTAAAGTAAAATGACAGAAATGTATTCTGTGGCTGTTTGATTTTATGTATTACATGCACAAATTGCTCAGCTAAAGTCAAACTGCAGCTGCACAACCAAAATTCATCCAATCGTCAGTACATTTGAGATTCATTGGACTTTGCTGACTATAAAATATAAAAGCAGCGATGTGCTTCTGAGACTTTATAAAGCTCTAGTTAGGCCCCATTTAGAATACTGTGTCCAATTTTGGGCCCCACACCTCAGGAAGGACATACTGGCACTGGAGCGTGTCCAGCGGAGATTCACACGGATGATCCCTGGAATGGTAGGCCTAACATACGACGAATGGCTGAGGATCCTGGGATTGTATTCATTAGAGTTTAGAAGGTTGAGGGGAGATCTAATAGAAACTTACAAGATAATGCTTAGAAAGGGTGGACGCTGGGAAGTTGTTTCTGTTAGGTGGGGATACTAGGACCCGTGGGCACAGCCTTAGAATTAGAGGGGGTCAATTTAGAACGGTAATGAGGATATATTTCTTCAGCCAGAGAGTGGTGGGCCTGTGGAATTCATTGCCACGGAGCACAGTGGAGGCCGGGGCATTGAATGTCTTCAAGGCAGAGATTGATAAATTCTTGATCTCGCAAGGAATCAAGGGCTATGGGGAGAGTGTGGGTAAGTGGAGTTGAAATGCCCATCAGCCATGATTGAATGGCGGAGTGGACTCGATGGGCCAAGTGGCCTTACTTCCACTCCTATGTCTTATGGTCTTATAAGGAATCGATGTAGCTTTGAAACATCAAGAATGGTGAAGTGAATTAGGCAAGAGCATTATAACTGCTTATATATTTGTCACTAAACTGGCAATTATATTTACAAACTCAATAAAAATAGAATTTAAAGACTTTGAATAATTAGGAAAAGTATTTTCTAATTAACTTGATTCATTACGTCCAGATACCATTATGTATTATTATGTTTCTAAAAATTCTAATAGCAAGTGTTTAACTGGGAACCTGAATACCATCTGCCATTTTAAACCTATTCTGTACTTAAATCTGCTGCATATGCTGGCAACTGTTGTCTGAATGTGTTCCTTTGAGATGCTAATGGCATAACTTTCTGAATGCCTCGGTGTATAGTACACAGATACAACCCTGTGCAATAAACCAGACTTTAAGAGCTACTGTTAAAGATCAAAGGGCTTTCTGTGTTTACTTTAGAAAAGGCTTATGTTCCAGTCATCCTGTTGTCAAACACTAACAGGAAAGCAAAATCTTATTTTCAGTCAGATATTGTTTACATGATTTAGCCATTCAAGATTTTAGATTTTAGATTTTAGCTATTAATTATCTCAAAAAGAACATCAAACACAATAAGGTTAGAACATCAAAAGCAACAGGAACACGAAATAAGAACATGTTAATAAGGTCCTGCACAACTCAGATCTCAGAACAGGGGCAACAGTAAAAACTCTGAATTTATTACAAATGTATGCCAAAAATGGTTCACAACTGTACATAGTCTGCCATCTTTTTAAAAGCACTTTACCACTTCTGTGCTGTTTTAAACAAGTTCAATTGGAGTTAAAATTGTTATGAAGAGGCAAACGATGAAAGTGAGAAAAGACTGTGACATGTTGCCAATTCCCTATTTTAAATGAATCCAACAATTCAATGTGGCAAACTTACTTTTCCTATCCAATGCAAATTTGAACAGGTTATCATTGAAAAGGAGGATGAAATTAAGCAGTGAGATTTAGTGCCATCTGTCCTGCTTTATGTAAATTTGAAATGAGTCCTCCAATGAATTCTCCTTCTCTAACTCAGTTACAACAGGATGTCAATTTGACTCAGGGTCATTCTCTTGTATTTGAGTCAGAAGAATACGGATTAAAACGACACACGGAGGTCCTGTGTATGCAACCTAGTCTGACATTTCAGTTGAGCCCAGAGGGAATGCTACAATGTTGAAGGTGCCATCTTTCACAAGAGATACTAACCAATTCCACAATCTTTACTATCAAACAGAACAACAGCAACAAGATTATGCAAATACTGCTGGTTTCGAGGTCCCCTCCAAGACATACACCATTCTGACTTGCTTGGACATTTACTACCATTTGTTCGCATACTGATTGTAAAATCTGGAAATTCCTACATAATACAATTGTGGGAACATTATCAGTATGCACAATGCCACAGTTCAGAAAAAAATAGGCCCAGTGCCACTTTAGGACAACTATGGACGGAAAGAAAGCATGCCCTTGCCAGCATTGTTCATTTTCCATACAAATAATAACAAATTCCACATTTCTGTTTTTAAAAATGTGATTTTTAGTTTTGTGTTTCTGTCTTTTTTGGATACTGCTTGAGGGATGAGTATATTTTCAAGCTCACAGTGACAGGTCTTGTGAACTCAGTTCTGGAATAGGGAGATTGAAAGACCACGCAAAACAAAAAGAAATAATTAAACAATTTACACATGGGCTCCAGCAGTAAAATAAACTGGAATTAGAGAAAACATTTTTTTTCTTCAAAGAAGGTTGAAACATTTGCAACCATCATTTACCAGAAGTGGATGATCCATGTCAGTTTCCTCCTACTGTCCCCAATATCACAGATGCCAGTCTTCAACAAATTTAATTCATTCCAGCTGATGTCAAAAAACACTGCATATAGCAAAGCAAATGGACCTTGACAACATACCAACTGCAGCACTGAAGTACTTGTGCTTCAGACTTAACAGTGTCCCTAGCAAAGCTGTTTCAGTGCAGCTAAACTGTCACTAACCCAACAATATGTAAAATTATCCAGCTCCATAAAAGCAGGATAAATCTAATCTAACCGATTTTCAGTCAACTCTTGAGCATCAGCTAACATATGGGTGGTGTCATCTATCAAGTAACACATACACAGTTAATACCTGCTTACTGATTGCTTAGTTTGGGTTCCATTAGAAGATGAAGGTGGTGACATAGTGATAATGCAACTGGACACCAGATTAATATTCTGGAGGCATGGGTTCAAAGACTACCACAGCAGATGGTAAAATTTGAATTCAATAAAATATAGAATGAAAAACTAACATATTGGCCGCCACGTATCCTTTAGGGAAAGAAATCTGCCATCCTTACTGGTATCTGGGCTACATCTGTCTCCAGACCACTGCAAATTGGTTAAATCTTAACTAGCCTCTGGGCAATTAGGGATGGGCAATAAATATCGGCATAGCTGTTGAAACCCACATCCCCTGAAAGAGTGTGACTGCTGTTGACATCAAGACAGCATTTCACTATCGTAGCAAAACAGAATTCAATGACAATCAACAGAAAATCTCTCCACTGGTTGGAGTTAGACCTCACCCAAATGAAGAGAGGATTCTGGTTGATTGAAGCCAAGCATCTCAGGCCTAGGAGTCACTACAAGAATTCCATTGTGTAGATATGTTCTAATCAATCAGTTCAGAGATATTAGTACACACCTATGGAGCAGGTGGGCTTTGAACTGAGGCCACCTGCTCCAGAGGTAGTGACACTACCACTGCACCACAAGCGCTCCGAAGTTCCTCCCTGTGGCGTCTTCAGCTGCTTCATCTGCAATCTTCCCTGCATTGTAAGGACAAAGGTGGATATGTTAAGCTTAATAAGTGGCAAGAAACAATTATGCCAGGCAAATACTCGGCAGTAACAATCACCAACAAGAGAGAATGTAACCATCTGCTCTTGACACTCTGTAGTGTTACCATAACAAAACCAGAAATTACTGGTGAAATTCAGCAAGTCTGGTAGTATTTGTGGGAAGAAAGCAAAATTAACATTTCAAGTCCTACAGATGCTGCCAGAGCTGCTGGGTTTTGCCAGCTATTTCTGCTTTTGTTTCACATCTCCACTATCTTTATTTCTTTGTTTTAATCTAGTAGTGTTAGCATCACTGAATTTCCCTTTGTTAGCATCCTAGGGGTTAATATTGTTCAGAAACACTGTCAGCATTAAGATGCACTGCAGAAATGTGTCAGCCCTTTTTAAATAGCATCTTCCAAACCTGATGCTCAAGCCCCACCCCCATCTCCCATCTACTAACATCATCCCGCCTCCTTGACCTGTCCGTCCTCCCTGGACTGACCTATCTCCTCCCTACCTCCCCACCTACACTCAGCTTTACTGGCTCCATCCCCACCTCTTCGACTTGTCTGCCTCCTCTCCACCTATCCTCTCCTCTATCCATCCTCTATCCGCCTCCCCCCTCTCCCTATTTATTTCAGAACCCTCTTCCCCTCCCCCATTTCTGATGAAGGGTCTAGGCCGGAAATGTCAAGCTTTCCTGCTCCTATGATGCTGCTTGGCCTGCTGTGTTCATCCAGCTCCACACCTTGTTATCTCGGATTCTCCAGCATCTGCAGTACCTTTTATCTCTGCCTCAAACACCTAGAAGGATAAAGGAATCAGACACACATGAACACCACAGTTATGAGTTGGAGCTGAGTTGTTACTCATTGTACACCCACACCAAGATGGACCACAAGAGTTTGAGAAGTAAGCTCACTATCACTTTCAGAAGGCAAGTTAGGGTTAGGCAACAAATGTTTGCCTTGCTGGCAATATTTGCATCCTATGAAAGAACAAAAAAGATACAAAAAGTAAATACAAATTGGAAGCTAAGATCTTTAATGAACCACCTTGTATGTGATGAGATGTTCAACAGCTCAGTTTCCAAATGATTCTTTTATGGTGCCAACAGCATCTGAAGCTTTTTTGACAGATATTACCAGACAACATTTGAACCACAGTACAAAAACAATTAGAAACACAAATTTTTCTTAGGTAATGATTTCCACTGGGAAGTTCAAATGACAGTGAAAGTAAAAGTGCAAAGTGATGACATAGCCAGAATAAACAGATCAGTGAAGAACTTAATGCGTTTGGGTGTCATTTAGTTTGCTGATTATGGTTTTTTAATGCAATGAGAAGATAATGATCATATTCCCCTACACAGCGTGATGACTGAGCACAACACACAAAAGTCCTGCAGTGGCAGCTGTACCTAAGGATTTTGCAAAGATAAAATGCATAAGTGGGTAAGAACACAACCTATAAAAGATGAAGAGTTAAAAGGTTTTAATTCAGTGATAAAAGTAGGTAAGGTAGGGCATGAGATTCTAACATTTGTTCCTACGTTTTCCAAGAATATTGCCACGAATGGTATATGTCACAGTACCAGCTCAGGAGCACAGTTTGCTGCATGAAGTTCCTTTCCAGCTAGGGGGTAAATTTTTCAATCATGTTTTTGCCTTGCCTTTGTAAAGTGTGTTGGACACAGATCTGGCTTGTTGTCCGTTACTTTTCACCTAGAAAATTTAAAACAACTATTAAATCAGAATTGGTGCGAGTGATTTTCCTCAGCTCGGCTGGCCAGCGGTGCACTTTGCTTTTCAGGCGGTGAAGAACGAGGTTTTAGATGATCAGTGAGGAAGCGAGGTTCTATCGTTGGAAGAGCAAGAGTTTAAATGGCAGTTACTCCCTCAGAAGCTGCAGCGACCGTATCCTAGCAACGGCGAAGGCAGGGAGCTTCTAATCAGATGAGCAGCCGCAAGGAGATAAACAGCAACAAACATAATCGGGCACTTTTTCGGGTTGTGTGTGTGTGTTTTTTTTGGGGGGGGGGTTGTTTCCAGGACATCCAGAGAGGGAGGGGGTGGTAAAAATGTGAAACTTACCCTGATGATAAACCGGCTCGGAGAAGATGGGGAGCGGCCCACAGGGTTTCTCCAGGCGCTGCCTCGCCTCCCCCGGGCCAACGGAAAAGCCGAGCGCGGCCGGGAGGACCGGACCTCATCCCTGACAAGATCTGATCGAGGGGACAGGTCTCCCGGACTGAGCCGAGCCCTCAGACTCTGGTAAGTGGAGCCCCCCGTCCGTCTCCTGCCGGCCTCCATTTTGAAGTGAGTGAGTTGAGCTGTGAGCAGCAGCCTCTGCTAAATGTTCTCTTTTGTTTTAAAATTAAAATAAGCCTCTTCCAAAGTTAAGCAATTCACTATTTCTGGACGCGACATTTTTTTAAAAGAATGCGATAGTGTTATTTCCCGAGACCTCGGTGAGCACTAGATCTATTTTCATCACGTTTACCCTTTTTTTAAAAAAATAAAACTGATAAAAGACTTGGTAGGTGCAATGCCATTTATTCCATGTCTGAAAAGTGTCAAGTGGGCAATTGCAGTTTTTTTGTTTTCTAGGAAACTTTGTAGTGGTAACATCAACAAACCTTTTTCCGATTGCCATCAATCCGTATTAAAATTGTTGTTTTCGTATGCTTTAAGACAAAAGACGTAAAAACAAGTCAACAAATGGGAAATGTGACATATACATCTGTTAAATCCCAGTAGGACACACAGATAAAAACATAAACAAACCTTAACCTAAAACTTAACAAAGAAAGTTTTATAGGAGGAAATAAATTCCAGCAATTATCAGTTTGTATCCGATGTATGATTCTTGCAAAATTGCTTTACCAGTTGGAATAGAGCTGGATTTGATTTCTTGATACACTGATTTCTAACTTGGTTGGTATACCTTCATAAGCAATGTTTATTTTGAAACACACAATAATTATTTTCTGTTTATTATCATCTTTACTCAGCATTCACTTGAAAATTGACATTCTCCATGTTCAAATGTTCTGTAACTAGTAGAAGAAGCTAAAAAAATTCACCAATTCTTTCATTGCAAAGTCACGGGCTTTCTTTTCATTCACAGAGAATGATATTGTCAGCGTGGTTTAATTATAAAGATATTGCATATATATTCTAATTAATCGACTGTGATTTGGTATTAGCATTTGTTCTTTTTCCTCCATTATCTAAACGCAAACATCTTCGGCTTTTGGAAAATAAAGCAATCTTGCCTGTAAATATGCAACTTCCTGCTGAGTACACTATGTGAAACTTACCATTTCTAACTGTATAATCTTTGTATGTGTTTGTCTGAGGATCCATAAGTCTAATGTGTACATGTATGCATAATTTAGTTGTATGTATACAATGCCTTACTTGGAAACACATGGTGTTTTCCCCAGAAAGAGTGGTAATTAGTTGTGATTACGTGTTCTATTTAAAATTCTTGTAACCACTGCTTCTCAGCTTTAGGCAAACAAGGGATAAAGTTTATAAATTCATTGCAAATTTACTGCTATATGTTTATTGAAGGTACACAGATATGCACATCACAGAGCCAGATAGAAAGACTGTAAATTGAACATGAAGGAAGGGCAATTATTGAAGCAATGTTGCTGCATCTTAGTGATAAAAAGTGTTTTACGATACTAATAATTTCCTGTGATTCAGTCTTAAAAAGGCTTTTACATCAGATCTGTATTTGTGCTCTTTAATTGATATAGCTGCTAAGGACCAGAGGCAAGAAAATAAAAGGATGTAAAAGTGGCAAAATAGAAATAGCAAGTGATACTAACACCAGTGCATTTGTTGGTTGTGTATCGACTCGGATTACTTTTCCTTTCCTTACTTTTCCATCTTGCTTGTCATCCTTAGAGATTATCATCAAAGCAGCTGCAGCTCCCTCTAAATTTAAGTTTACTCCATATTACCATAATTTTCACATAGACATAAGCCAGCCTGGAACTTAACTTCCATTACATTTTCTGAAGTTTTTAAACACTGTTGATGTTTATTTTACAATTATTGTAGATGCTGTAATCCACAGACTGAAGAGGCTTAGGTAGCTGTAATATCAATGACATGAGTGAACAAAGGGAGATCCTGCAATTTCAACTCTAGAACAATGCATGGTAATTGTTTTGCTAGTCTGCATCTCATGTAAACCATTTTATCGTTAACGAAAATGTAATCAAACTATTCATAGAATTGAAAATGTAGAAACATTTTGAGTGTCATACATGTTCACAAATATCTAATTTAGGATTTATAGAGACAAGTTGCATTTAATCAATCAGATTTTATTTTTAATATTTTTACTTTTAAGTGTGCCAAGTTATTGATCTAAATTGGAGTAAACTATTTTTACTAAAATGGCAATTTATATATTGCATATGTACAATAACTTCATCCCTTTGTGATTTTTGTAAACCTTTGTCAACTGGAGGTAACAAATCAGAATTTATAGAGAATGAATTAACTGACATTCATTGTCACCTTGTATCTGTGACATCACACATTGACTATTTTCCTTCTTAAAAGCCCCTGCTATTTCAATTAATTTGTGGTATAAATAGAACATTAAAAAATTACTTATGTGTATTGCAAAATAATAGACCAGGCATGAGTTACAACTGCATGGCTTTCATCTATACGTTAACGTATGGTAAGCTTAGACCAATGTATAAACGTGCAATTCTGTCCAGCCTAAGATAAATCTGTTTGCTTCCATTCATGTACAGTTCTGTGATTTAGTACAAAATCAATTAGACTAAAACTATTGCATCCATTCTGCTGGTTACTTGTGAATCCCAATATTCATTCCTCCCATATGTCAATAAATTAATAAAATTTTTGATAAAATAAATTGAGTCTTTTGGTTATGATTATTTTGTTGGCATGTAAACCTATCAAAGCCTGTAACATATAGGGCCTTCTGTATGGAATATATTTATAGATCAAGAATTAAGGAAAAATTACATGCTTATCGTATTGATTTTTAAGGAATTGTTACCATGCCAACAGAATAGTCCAACTGGGAAATTCTGCTTCGTGCTCTAGAAGTTTAATAGTTAATGGACAGTTCTGTGATTTATGGTAAAGTAAAAAGATTATCATATATTGTCTCAATTGGAAGAGAGCACTCTCAATCTATGAGATAATGATTTTTTTTTTCTTTCCTACTCCCCCTATGGCTTTTGTAATTGGATGAGGATGTGGTTCTTTTCTTTAATTGTGCTTATACGAAAGAGAAGGAGTTCATCCAGACTTTACTACAATTCTTGTCCAGATTGAGTCAAAAATTCTACACAAGTATGAAATAATGTTGGACACTGAAACAAGCAGAAATACTTTTTGAGGAAAAAAATATTAGTTAGTTCAACCCATGGAAGTATTATGCTGCGGATTAATGTACATAAGCCTTTGCCTGCAGGGCCCTTCAGTACACAGTTGAACAAAGATATTTGAATCCGTTTCCCAGTAATTTGAGATAAAAATACTACTGATTAGTCAGAAGCCAACAGTGAGTTGCTATTTCACCTGAATAATTTCAAAATAGAGCTTATGCCTCTTCAATTAAAGTGCTCATTATTTGGCTAATTTATTTATGCTTTCACAATCACAGTTTTAAATTTCACAAGTGTAGTGATCACACTTGAACCCATTTTTAATTCTGACAAATTTAAAAACGAGTAATATGAATTAAGTTAGTATTCAGTAAAGAGAGGAAGGCATTAGTGAGGAGTTGGGAAGCTGTGCCTCCATGCTGTTCCTCATCTCTTCCGTGCACTTTGATTTTCCAGTTACTTATTCTGTTATGTTATTTTTCTCAAAGTTGATATTAAGTTATTAATGCTTGATAACAAAATGAGTTGTACATAATTTCTGGAAGTACAGTCACAATATTTAAAGCATGATAAAATATATTCTTGGCTAGATTCTGCAACATGCTTAAGTAAATTTTTTAGAACTATCAAGGTGTTAAATGAGATTGTAATCTGAGATTGACATCTCTACAGCCACCGATCTGCTGAATCACACTTGTAGAATAAATTTTGATGCCCTTGTCCCCATTAAAATTATTTCTCTCTCACCTTGATCTTTCTCCTGATACTGTTTCTCTCAAGTCTAAGAAATACAGATTTCAATGTCAATGCTAATTGAACCATTATTTGCTTGTTCTGAGTGGACCACATAAGTTGCTCGCAGGTCTTGTTGTCCTGGGCCAAAACTGTTCACTGCTTTAGCACCATATTGCAATGCCAAGATAACCCCTGCTTTCCCAGTACATATTTCTTATTAATTTCTTTGGTCCTAACTCATTCCTACTCACCTCTAACAAATGTGTGAGAAGCTCATAAAAATTGTCATGTTGGATTGGAAGCTAGAAAATGTATGCCACTATCAAGAAAGGAGGGAGAAGGAAAGCAGGGCACTACAGGCCAGTTAGCCTCACATAATTTGTTGTAGAAATATTGGAATCCATTATTAAGAAAATATGGCTAATGTCTAACAGATATTTAGTAAGTTCGTGGATGTAACTGGTAGGATAGATGTAGGGAATAATTAGATATCGTATATCTAGATTTTAACGGTATTCAAAAATGTGCCACACTAAAATAGTTGGTAAACAAGTCAAAGGGTCACAAAGCTGTGTGTAACAGCATCAATACAGGACTGGTTAAAAGGTAGGCAGAAGGGACTATGAATAAACTGTTCCTTTTCATTTTGGTAAGTTATTACCAGTGAGGTACAACAGGATCAGTGGTGGGCCCTTAACTATTTCTGGTCCATGTTAGAAGGACTGTGCTGTGCTGTAGCGAATGAACCAGTTGTTTTGTTCGCAACCTGAAGGTCAAGCCAGGAATTCTTTGGCGTTCACTCATTGGTTACACAAGGTCGCCAACTTTTGGCGAATCTGGATTTGATCTGTTGTGAAATATGCAAGTACCTGGTGCCATTGGATTAAACAGAAAAACTGCCTAGCAACAGCTTTTGGATAGCGAAGTTGCAGATTGTCACAGAACTGAGGGAAGGTGTTTGCACTCAAATCTTCAGAAAGCCTGCAAAAGACAGATCTTGCTATTGCACTTGCACTTGTTTTGTCTCTTCCTTCCTCTGTGTGAGTGGAACAAAACAGCACACAATAACTCTGAAGATAAGAACTTCTAACTCAAATAAAGACCGAGGTTCAACTGACTGCCTACTGAGTAGAAGACCTGCAGTTGACAATGACATGATATCATCACTAAAAACCAAAAGATCTGTGGGAACGTCACCTCATTCCAGCCTGTGGCTTGGAGTCTTAATTCACAAGTCTGTTCTTTCTGCTTATGTTTCCATCCATGATATTTCTGCAGAATTGTTTGGCTTGTCTGTCCTATTTGTGAATTGATGTGTTCATGTTAAGATTTAAAACTGATGTAGTTTAAGCTAACATTGTAGTAGTTAATCTGTTTTTTCACTTTTTAAAGGATGTTCAGTTCAGCCTAGAAGAATAGAAATGTAAAGAGAGCTCCAATGTGGAAGAAAGCTCCTTTTAGGAAAGTCCAGTCATAATATGAAGACCAATAGTAAAATGTTTAAAGTTGCACAGGCCCTACCAAAACTTGAAGAAATAGTTGTGGAATATTTCTTTGTTGTGATTTGAAAATATAACAAAGTGAATGAAATAGCTGAAGGAAAACAACTAGGAAGGAGTCATGCAGAGCAGGTTGAGCTCATAAAATTTATGCATCACTGTTAGAAGAGATTTCAGTAGATTATGACACTATAACAGGTTATTTTGGGCTCAGGAAATTTCCATTCCTGAGCATATAGAAGAAGTTTTGAAACTTAAGGAAGCAGTATGGGCAAACCTACATTGCTTTACCTATTCAAATTCAAAGTAACTTTGACTAGTAGATAGACTCATAGAGCTGAGATAAAAGGTGCTGCAGATGCTGGAGAATCCGAGATAACAAGCATGGGGCTGGATGAACACAGCAGGTCAAGCAGCATCATAGGAGCAGGAAAACTTGACGTTTCGGGCCTAAACTCATAGAGCTGTACAGCATGGAAACAGACCCTGTGGTCCAACACATCTGTGCCAACTAGAGATCCCTGATTAAATCTAGTCCCATTTGCCAGCATTTGGCCCATACATCCAGACGCCTTTTAAATGTTGTAGTTGTACCAGCCTCCACCACTTCCTCTGGCAGCTCATTTCATACACCCACCACCCTCTGCGTGAAAAAGTTGCCCCTTAGGTCTCTTCTAAATCTTTCCCCTCTCACCTTAAACCTATGCCCTCTAGTTTTGGACCTCTTCACCCTGGGGAGAAAACCTCGTCTATTTACCCTATCCATGCCTCTCATGATTTTCTAAACCTCTATAAGGTCACTCCTGAGTCTCTGACGCACCAGGGAAAATAGCCCCAGTCTGTTCAGCTTCTCCCTACAGCTCAAACCCTCCAATCCTGGCAACATCCTTGTAAAGAGATAGTAGGAACTGCTGATGCTGAGGAATCTGATATAACAAGGCAAGCATACCAAACACCTTCTTCACTATCCTATCTACCTGCAACTCCACTTTCAAGAAGCTGTGAACCTGCACTCCAAGGTCTCTTTGTTGAGCAACTCACTTCATGAATCCACAAAGATCAGAAAACTGGAGAATGAAAGAACGGCAAGTGGTGAGAAACTATTAACTGTTGGTGTCCTTGTAGATGAAAAACAGCAAGTTAACATTCAGAAAGGTACACAAAGCAGACAGGAAGAAAAATGTTGGTTGGCCTTTAATTACAAGGACATTGGCATACAAACATAAGCAAATCTTTCCTCAATTGTGTAGAGCTTTGGTTAGACCATACCTGGAGTACTGTAAATATTTATAGTCTTCATTCCTAAGAAAAAGCATATTTTATAAACTTGGGTAAAGGTGAATTCCACGACTTTAGGCCTAAAAAAAGAGTAATTTTTCATTTCTCATGTGAAAGTCAACTCCAGTTTTTCATAGATCAAACCAAATTTGTGAATAATTACTTAGATAACAAGGTGTGGAGCTGGATGAACACAGCAGGCCAAGCAGCA
>JAHRHZ010000077.1:6941819-7003429 GCA_024137785.1 Ginglymostoma cirratum | reverse complement strand
GCTGTACACCTTGTTATCTCTTTTCCCAGAATATTGCTGGGATTGGAGGTTTGAGTTATAAAAGTAGGCTGGATAGGCTCAGACCTTTTTCACTGGAGCATAGGAGGTTGAGGAGTGACCTTATAGAGGTTTATAAAATCACAAGGCGCACAGATAAGATGAATAGCAAGGGTCTTTTCCCTAAGGTTGGGAAGTTCAAAAATAGGGAGCAGGGGATGGGAACCGGAGCTACAGATCAGAGGATGGGGTAGCCAGTGTACAGACAGACAGAGCAATTAGAGAATCTATGAGGAAGGATAAGCAGTTTATAGGGCAAAGTGGCAGTCAGTGCAACGGGTTGATATGTGTCTACTTCAGTGCAAGAAGTGTCAGCAATAAGGGTGACGAACTTAGAGCATGGATCAGTACTTGGAACTATGATGTTGTGGCCATTACGGAGACTTGGATAACACAGGGCATGAATGGTTGTTGGATGTTCCAGGGTTTGGATGTTTCAAAAGAAATAGGGAGGGAGGTAAAAGAGGTGGAGAAGTGGCATTGCTAATCAGGGATGGTATCACAGCTGCAGAAAGGGAGGTTGTGGAGGAGGGTTTCTCCACTGAGTCAGTATGGGTGGAAGTCAGAAACAGGAAAGGAGCAGTCACTTTGTTGGGAGTTTTCTATAGACCTCCCAGTAACAACAGAGACACTGAGGAACAGATTGGGAAACAGATTTTGGAAAGGTGCAGAAGTAATAGGGTTGTTGTCATGGGCGACTTCAACTTCCCCAATATAGACTGGAACGTACTAAGTGAAAATAGTTTGGATGGAGCAGATTTTGTCAGGTGTGTCAAGGAAGGACTTCTGACTCCATATGTAGATAGGCTGACTAGAGGGGAGGCCATATTGGATTTGGTGCTTGGCAACGAACCAGGTCAGGTGTCAGATCTCTCGGTAGGAGAGCATTTCAGTGATAGTGATCACAACTCCCTGACCTTTACTATAGTCATGGAGAGGGATAGGAGCAGACGATATGGTAAAGTTTTTAATTGGGGGAGGGGGAATTACATCGCTATTAGGCAAGAACTATGGAGCACCAAGTGGGATCAAATGTTCTCAGGAAATGCACAATAGAAATGTGGAGGTTGATAGGGAGCAGTTGCTAAAGGTACTGGATAGGTTTGTGCCACTGAGGCAAGGAAAGGATGGTAAGGTGAGGGAACCTTGGATGACAAAACATGTTGAACCCCCAGTCGAGAGGAAGAAGGAGGCTTATTTAAAGTTGAGGAAGCAAGGATCAGATAGGGCTCCAGTGGTCTACAAGGTAGCCAGGAAGGAACTGAAGAATGGACTTAGGAGAGCCAGAAGGGAGTAGAGAAAACCTTGGCGGGTAGGATCAAGGAAAACCCCAAGGCTTTCTATACTTACATGAGGAACAAGAGGTTGCCAGAATGAGGGTAGGGCCAATTAGGGATAGTGGAGAGAACTTGTGTGCGGAGTCAGAGGAGGTAGGGGAGGTCCTTAATGAATTCGTTGCTTCAGTATTCGCCAGTGAGGGGGACCTTGACATTTGTGAGGACAGCATGAAAACAGGCAAATATGCTCAAACAGGTTGATGTGAGGAAGGAGGATGTGCTAGAAATTTTGAAAAACATGAGGATAGGTAAGTCCCCTGGGCCAGACGATATATATCCAAGGTTACTACGAGAAGTGAGGGAAGAGATTGCTGCCCCTTTGGCAATGATCTTTGCGTCCTCACTGTACACCGGAGTAGTACCAGAAGATTGGAAGGTGGCAAATGTCATTCCCTTGTTCAAGAAAAGGTATAGGGATAACCCTGGAAATTACAGACCAGTCAGTCTTTCTTCTGTGGTGGGCAAATTATTGGAGAGGATTCTGAGAGATAGTATTTATGATTATTTGGAAAAGCACGGTTTGATTAGAAATAGTCAGCATGGCTTTGAGAGGGGCAGGTCATGCCTCACAAGCCTTACTGAATTCTTTGAGGATGTGACAGAATATACCGATGAAGGTAGAGCAGTGGATGTGGTGTATATGGATTTTAGCAGGGCGTTCGATAAGGTTCCACATGGTAGGCTCATTCAGAAAGTAAGGAGGCATGGGATTCAGGAAAATTTGGCCATCTGGATACAAAACTGACTGTCCAATAGAAGACAGAGGGTGGTATTAGATGGAAAGTATTCAGCCTGGAGCTCGGTGATCAGTGGTGTTCCGCAGGGATCTGTTCTGGGACCTCTGCTCTTTGTGATCTTTATAAATGACTTGGATGAGGAAGTGGAAGGGTGAGTTACTAAGTTTTCCAATGACACGAAGGTTGGTGGAGTTGTGGACAGCGTCAAGGGCTTTTGTAGGTTGCAAAGGGACATTTACAGGATGCAGAGCTGGGCAAAGAAGTGGCAGATGGAATTCAACCCAGAAAAGTGTGAAGTGATTCATTTTGGAAATTTGAATTTGAATGCAGAATACAGGGTTAATGGCAGGATTCTCGGCAGTGTGGAGGAACAGAGGGATCTTGGCGTTCACGTCCATAGATCCCTCAAAGTTGCTACCCAAGTCGGTAGGATTGTAAAGAATGTGTATGATATGTTGGCTCTCGTTGGCAGGGGAATTGAGTTTAAGAGCCGTGAGGTTACGCTGCAGCTCTATAAAATTCTGGTTAGACCACACTTGGAATATTGTGTTCAGTTCTGGTCACCTCATCATAGGAAAGATGTGGAAAGCTTTAGAGAGGGTGCAGAGGAGATTTACCAGGATGTTGCCTGGACTGGAGGGCAGGTCTTATGAGGAAAGATTGAGGGAGCTAGGGCTTTTTTCATTGGAGCGAAGAAGGATGACAGGTGACCTGATAGAGGTTTACAAGATGATGAAAGGTATAGATAGAGTGCGTAATCAGAGACTTTTTCCCAGGGCGGAAATGACTATTATGAGGGGGCATAATTTCAAGGTGATTTGAGGAAGGTATAGCAGAGCTGTCAGAGATAGGTTCTTCACACAGAGAGTGGTGGGCGTGTGGAATGCACTGCCAGCGGTGATAGTGGAGTCAGATACTCTAGAGACTTTTAAGTGACCCTTGGATAGGCACATTGGAGGATAGTAATGTGTAGGGTATGCAGGGTAGATTGATCTTCGTAGGATAAAAGGTTGGCACAACATCATGGGCCGAAGGGCCTATACTGTGCTGTACTGTTCTATGTTCTATATTTGTAAGGTGAGAGGAGAAAGTTTTAAAAAGAACATGTGGGACAATTTTTTTACATAGTGGTTCATGTGTGGAATGGACTGCAAGAGGAAGTGGTGGATGCAGATACAGTTACAGTTACAACTTTTTAAAAGATATTTGGATGAGTGGATGGGAATAGCAACGATTGGGAGGGATATAGTTAAACACGGGCAGTAAGATTAGTTTAGTTTGGGAACATGGTCAGCGTGGACTACTTGGACCAAAGGGTTTGTTTCCGTGCTGATTGACTCTATGGCTGTATAAGTCAGGAGTGTGATTGAATACTCTGTACTTTGTTGGATGAGTACAGTCCAAGAAGCAAGAAGCTTGACACCATCCAGGACAAAGCATCCCATCCATCGCCTTCAACATTCACGCCTACCACCACTGACGCACAAGAGGTAGAAGTTTGTTTAACCTTCAAGATGCACTGTAGTAACTCATCTTCTAAACATGTGATCTCTACCACTTATGATGGCCTGTGTAGCAGATGCAAGGGAATACCATCATGTGTAAGTTTCCCTCTACGTCAGTTATTTCCTGATTTGGAACTGTATCATAATTCGTTCAGTGTCATTGGGTGGAAACTCTGGAACTCTATTTCTATTCATTGTAGGTGTCTTAGCGTAATGAGGATTGCAACAGTTTAAGAAGATGGTCTGAGTTATACAGAGAGGCTGGATAGGCTGGGACTATTTTCCCCGAATTGTAAGAGGCTGAGGGGTGACCTTTATAGGCGTTTATAAAATCATGAGAGGCATAGATAAGGTGAATAGCAAAGGTCTTTTCCCTAGGATAGAGGAATTCAAAACTAGAGGACATAGGTTTAAGGTGAGAGGGGAAGGATTAAAAGGAACCTGAAGGACAACTTTTTTTTTAACACACAGGGTGGTGTGTAAATGGAATGAACTGCCAGAAGAGATGGTAGAGGCAGGTACAGTTTACAACATGTGAAAGATATTTGGACAGATGCATGAGTAGACATGGTTTAGAACGATATAGGCCAAATGCAGGTAAATGAGACTAGTTCAGTTTGGGAAATCTGGTCAGCATGGACGAGTCGGACCAACGGGTCTGTTTCCCTGCTGTATGACTCTATAATGCTAAGAGAGCTCTTCCCTCCAATCAATACCCAGCCCCACCTTTTCCAAGACAGTTAAGGATGGGCAATAAATGCCTTCAGCATGCACCACCCATGTCCTTTGAATGAATAGAAAAAAACTTTTTTTTGTTGATTACAAATTATTTGCTCATAGTTGTGCTCATTATTATACATAACTTTTTTATATCTTTTTATAGAATCGTAGAATCCCTACAGTGCAGAAAGAGGTCATCAGCCCACTGAGCCCGCACCAAATCTCTAAAGAGCATCCCACACAGATCCTAATCCCCTACCCTGTCCCTATAACCCCACATTTACCTTGGCTAATCTATGCACATCCCTATATACAACGGAAATGTAACATGGCCAGTGCACCTAACGTGCACAGCTTTGGACTGGAAGGAAACCGAGCACCCAGCGGAAACCCATGCAGACTCCACGAACACGCAAACTCCACATACGTAGTCACCACCTAAGCCGGGAATCGAACCCAAATCCCTAGCACTGTGAAGAAAGCATTGCTAACCACTGAGCCACCATGCTGCCCTAAAATCTCAGTTGGACGTCAGCAATGTTGGCCAGTATGGTGATTGAACCTGTGACATTGGGATTATTAACTCCACATTCTAACCATCTGATCTAACCAACCACCAGTTACTTTTTTATTTACTTAATATATAAATTATATCTAATGAGCAGAAAAACAAAAACAGGAATAAAATTATCTAAAAATATACAAAAAATTATTAGATAACATTCAGAGATGAAATAAATTTCATTAACACTTACAAATGCCTCAAGTCAGGGCCAAATTAAGTCTAAATAAAAACTGAAAGAACTGCGGATGCTGTAAATCAGGAACAAAAACAGAGGTTGCTGGAAAACCTTAGCAGGTCTGGCAGCACCTGTGAAGAAAAAATCAGAGTTAATGTTTCAGGTCCAGTGACCCTTCATCAAAACTGATCGTAGTTGGGAAAGTGTTGGTTTATATGTAGAAAATAGGGAGGGGGATGGTGTAGGGAGTAAACAATACGAGAGAGCCCGAAGAGAGAAGTTGAATAGACAAAGGAGTTGATAACGATCTGGCTAGGAGGGTGAATAGCTGTTAATGGGGGCTGTTAGTGACTAACAATAGGTAGTGTGTAATGACTGGCTATATGATAACAAGGCTTGCATGTGGGGTAGGGGGCTAGGACATGGGAGAGTTTAGGCCCTAAAATTATTGAACTCGTTATGAGTTGAGCTTCACTGAAACACTGCAGCAAGCCGCAGACACAGATGTTGGACACGGAACAGGGTGGTGTGTTAAAGTGGCAGGCAACAGGTGGCTGAGGGTCTTTTTTGTAGCAGAACATAGATGTTCTGCGAAGCAGTCACCCAGTCTCCACTTTGTTTCCCCAATGTAAAGGATACCACATTGTGAGCAACGAATGCAGTAGACTAGATTCTGAGAAGTGCAAGTGAAGTGTTGCTTCACCTGGAAGGTACGTTTGTGCCCTTGGATGAAGTTGAGCCACTTATCTGGAGTTTGATAACCAATTTAGGGAAGTTATGAATGTATGCTAAGTACTATTTTGCAATGTGAGAATTTCAAAAATTTGTTGTTTAATGTGAATTCAGTTTGTTTCTTTTTTAGTTTTATTTTCTTTCACTGTCAGTATTCCCGTAGTTCCTACTCCCTGTTTATATTTCTGTCAAAAGTAAAAGTTTTCTTTACTTTGTGCATTGAGACTTTCACTTAGTTCTGACAAGTACTCATGGAATAATAACTGTCTACAGCACAGAAAAGGGATGTTTGGCCCTTCAAACGACCACCTAACTATCCTAATCCCATTTTCCAGTGCTTAGCCCATAGCCAGTATGTCTTGACATTGCAAGTGTGCAGCTAAATACTTCTTAAATGTTATGAGGGCTTCTGCCTCTACCACCCTTAAAGGCAGTGATTTCCAGTACTGTATATTCTTGTGTAAAAGTCAAGATTTTGAGGCCAGTTTTTTTTTTTTGTGGCAATCAGTAGAGGTAGACTTTTAGTTTAGAGGCATAAAAATTCATGCCAGAATCTGATGAAGGGTTTAGGCCCGAAACGTCAAGTTTTCCTGCTCCTATGATGCTGCTTGACCTGCTGTGTTCATCCAGCCCCATGCTTGTTATCTTGGAACCTGCTGAACTGATGCTGACACTGACAATGGTTGCTGACCGTGGTCCTGAATTCAGAATGCAATGGCTGTCACAAGGTATCAGCCATTGCTACTCCTGTCATTTAAATGAGAAAAGAGCATGTGTGAAAAAGACTCATTATATGGTTCCATCAAACCTACACCAAAAACTATTACCAGGTATGTGAAAAATTGAGGATATTTTGGCCAAAAGTCAGAGGTTAACTTATAAATGCAATATATGGGAAACAATGGATTTTGTGTCCAATAGCTGGGGTCAGCTATAGCATTAGATTGACTGACTGTTGTTTGAGTACATATGGTCAATTTTGATGAGTGATCAACTGTTAACTGGTCATTATGTATTCTCTGAAATCTTGATCTCTGTATCATTTGCTGGGTTTTCCTGGGTCCATTGAGATTCCAGGTAAGGGACCTTTTAACTTGACAGGTGAGACAAAGATCCAGAAGTCTCATATCCATTTCTAATATCTCATCTGCACCAGTAGGGGAAGAACTGTTCTGAAGATGGGTGAGTGGTCTCAGTGTTAACTGTTTTCTCTTCACAGATACTGCGAGACCTGCTGAGTTTCTCCAACAATTTCTGTTTTTGTTTTAGATTTCCAGCATCTGCAGTGCTTTATATAAAAATGTCCTATTCACTTAAAAAAATGGGAACTGTAATAGATATTCAGAATTTTATTTTCTTTCAACATGGCTTCAGGAGTATGTCTACAGTGGATACTGGGTGAGTTGACATGGTGAGAGGGTGGTGGGTGGGGGCAGAGTTGGCATAGATGTTTTTAAGGGTCTTGTGGCTGGCTGAGGAGATCATGAGATGGCACTAAGTTGACATTAGGGCTATAACAGGACATGGAGGCAGGTGGTGCATGTTGGTTTTCATGGAGGATACAAACAATTTTTTAGGGTGTTTGAGGGGCCATGAGTTGGTATGGAGCATCTGCGAGGCCATTCGGGTTGGGACTATGGGCATAGAGCGTGGGTGAGAGGATATGAGTAGGAAGAGCTAGGTCTCCTAAGTATAAGGAAACCATTTTTAAATAGCATGACTTGGCACTTGGCAGCCCCAGTGGCTGCCACTACTCCATGTCAATGATGTGCAGGCTTGAATTCTGCATCCACCTCAGCATTGATAATTTCATTTAGATATTTCCAGCTAAGGCAGGTGCACAGAACTAGAAAATTTCCTGACTCACTACCGGCCTCAGGAGAAAATGATTGTCCCAATATGTCCCACAACCACTGCTTTTCCATCAATCTTCATACCAGTTTTGTCTAATCTACCATCAGTATGACCTGTTGCCCTGTCACTTCATTTATGTAATCAGTTTCTACTTGAGCTTATTAACTGTTTGGATCTTGCATAGATTCTTTTCAATTACTGCAACCTTCAGTATACCACAGATGCCCTGCATTGTAATCTGCACACCACCAATGATTCCTTCTAAATCTTATGAGCAGACTGCTTTTTGAGAAGGTGTTTAGATGTATTACTTTCGGTGGTTATTTTGTTTAGAGCCTGTTTATATTTTTACGTATTACATTGTATAATTTTCTTTAGACATTTACATCGTACTCACGCGGCAGTAGTTCAGTTGTTGTTTGAACACTGCTGTGTGATGCAGAAAGCATGTGCTCAGGTTTTGTGGATCTTCATGCTTCCATGTATAAAACAATGTAATAAGCTGTGTTTTCAACTTAAGCTGTCCGTACATTGTTTTATTCAAAGTGCTGTTGTTTATTAATTTTTTGATCACTTATTTTCTAAATCTTTGTTTTATTTTAAAGTGTCTTATTTAAAGTGATTATTTGAAACAACGCTTGAATCTTTCTTTCTTTTCCTTGAAACTGGCACAAATTATTTACTTCAGAGATTGAAATTTGTCTAGAATATTAATCTAAAAGGTGAATATATTGGCACTATGGCCCAAAATGGGGATAAGATCATTCACTTTCAGCTGATGCTCTAAATTCAGGAAGCTGAAGTATAGAAGCAGTGTGGTCAGAGATGAGGAATACTAAAGACAAGACGTCACTTGTGGGAGTTATGTTCAAGCTTCTTAACAGTAACTGTGTGATAGGACATGGTGTCAAGGAAGAAATAATCGACGCTCGTCAAAAAGGTACGGCAATTATCATGGGAGCTTTTAACCTACATTTATGCTGGAAAAATCAGATGGTGAGAGGGGAGCAGGGAGAAGTAATCCAGGTGAAGAATTCTTTGAATGTTTTCAAGACAGCTTAGACCAGTATGTTATAACACCAACCAGCGAGGAGGCTATACCAGACCTGGTTTTTATCAACAAAATAGGACTAATTCCTGACCTCATAGTGAAAGCACACTGAGTAGTAGTGACCATAATATGAATGAATTTTACATCCAGTTTAAGGGAGAGAAGTGTGAGTTGAGGATCACTATATTTGAATTCAAACAAGGGCAATTATGAGGATATGAAAGCAAAAGTGAACTGACAGTTTAAGGTAAGGGGTAGGTCAGCAGATCTGCAATGGCAAATATTTAAGGGGAAAGTGCAGAATAGATGCGTTCCAACAAAGAAAAATTCTAAGGGATGCCATTCGTAGTTAGCTAAAAAGGTAGTGAAAGATAGTGTCAAACTCAAAAGCCATGCAAATATGTGAAGATAGATGGCAAGTCAGCAGGTTGGACAAAATATACAAAGAAAACAAAAAATACTAAAAGTTTGGAAAGGAAGGGAAAATGTAGTGTACAAGAAAAAATTAGCTGAAAGTATACAAAATGTTTCTTCAGCTATTTTAAACAAAAAGACTTTTAAAAAGTAACTGTTGACCCTGTAGTAAATGAGTCTGATGAATTAATAATGGAGGATAAAAAGATGACAGATGAACAGAACAGATACCTTGCATTGTTCTTCACAAGAGAGAATACAAGTAACATCCTGGAATTGCTATAAACCAGGAATTAACAGGGAGGAAGGAACTCAAGAAATTTCCAATTATCAGTGAAGTAGTACTGAGTAAAATATTGAAACCACGAGTTGACAATCCCTGGATCCTGATGGTCTTCATCCTAGAGTTTTAAAAGTCGATAGTGAGATAATTGATGCTTGTTTTGAAGAAGGGTTACTGGACTTGAAACATTAATTCTGCTTTCTGTCCATGGATGCTGCTAGACCTGCTGCATTTATTCAGCAATTGCTTTCTGTGTCGAAGATTTACACCACCCACAGCTCTTTGTTTTAATTTTGAGATAATTAATGCATTGTTTTTAATTTTCTAAAACTCATCAGATTCGGGAAAGGTTCCTTTAGATTGGAAAATAGCTAATATAACTCGTTATTCAAAAAGGGAGGCAGGCAGAAAGCCGGAAACTACAGGACAATTAGCTTAACATCTGTCATAGGGAAAGTGTTAGACACCATCATAAAAGACATTATTATAGGGTACTTTGATAAATTCAAGATAATCAGGCAGAGCTGACAAGATAATCATGCTCAACCAGTTTATTGGAGTTCTTTGAAGAAGTATCTTCTGCTGTAGATAAAGGGGAACCAATGGATGTATTGTATTTATATTTCCAGAAGGCGTTTGGTAAGATGTCACATCAGAAATCATTGTGGAAAATAAAAGCCCATGATAGCATATGTAACATATTAGCATGGATATGACTTTTTTCTCTGAAGCATAGGATGTTAAGGGGTGACCTTATCGAGGTTTATAAAATCATGAGTGGTATAGATAAAGTGAATGACATAGGGTGGGGTATTTCAAGACTAGGGGGCATATCTTTAAGGTGAGAGAAGAAACATTTAAAAAAGACATGAAGAACAACTTTTTTACATAGAGAATATAACTGTTCATTCCACACACAGACCAATGTTTAAAAGACATTTACATAAGTACATGAATAAGAAATGTTTGGAGGGATATGGGCCAAGTGCAAGCAGATGGAACTAGTCTAGTTTGGGATTATGGTCAGTATAGACTAGTTGGACTACAGGGTCTGTTTTGGTGTTATATAACTCCATGACTCCAAGTAAACAGGAAGCAGAGAGTGCACATAAATGGGTCTTTTTCAGGCTGGCAGAATGTCATGTGTGGTGTGCCACAGGGATCAGTGCTGAGACCTCAACTCTGCAATTTATATAAATTATTTGGATGAAGGGATCGAAGGTATGGCAGATAAATTTGTTGATGACACAAAAATAGGTAGGAAAGTAAGCTGTGAAGAGGATGTAAGATGCTTACAAATGATACAAATGTGTGGGCAAAGATCTTGCAGATGGAAATAATGTGAGAAAATGTTAAATTGTCTATTTTGGCATAGAGAATAAAAAGGCATAATGAGAGGTTGCAGAGCTCAGAGATGCAGGGAGATCTGGGTGTCCTAATGCATGGATTGCAGAAGGATGGTACGCAGGTAGAGCAAATAATAGAAAAGGTAATAGAATGGTTTGTTGTGAGAGGAATTGCATGCAAGAGTAGAGAGGTTATACAGGGTTTTTTTAAATCATTCATGGGATGAGGGCATCAGTGACTAGGCCAGCATTTGTTGCCATCTCTAATTGCCCAGAGGGCAGTTAAGAGTCACCCACATTGCTGTGGGTCTGGAGTCACATATATCCACACCAGGTAAAGATAGCAGTTTCCTTCCCTAAAGAGAATTAGCGAACCAGTTGGATTTTTTCCCAGAATCAATAGTGGATTCATGGTCATCATTAAACTGTTAATTCCATATTTTTATTGAATTCAAATTCCACCATCTACCATGACAGGATTCGAACACAGGTCCCTAGATTTACAGCCCAATGATAATACTGCTAGGCCATCGCCTCCCCTTAGCAGGGCATTGGTAAGATCACATCTGAAATACTGTAGATAGTACTGTTCACCATACTTACAGAAGGATGTTAGTGTGTTGGAAGCAGTTCAGAGAAGATTTCCTAGACTAACACCTGAAATTAGCAGATTGCCTTATGAGGAAAGGCTAGACAGGATCGACCTGTATCCTCCGGAGTTTAGAAGAGTCAGAGGTGACTTAAATAAAGCATGTAAGTTCCTGAGGGTACTTGACTGGGTGGATGTGGAAAGGATGCTTTCTCTTATAGGAGGATCTGCAGCTAAGGGTCATAGTTTAAAAATAAGGGGTCAAAACGCTGAGGATGTAGCATCTTTAAATGTTTTTAGGACAGAGGCAGACAGGTCCTTGATTTGCCAAGAGGATGGAAGATTTTTGGGGGTATGTAGGAATATGGAATTGAGATTAAGGTCAGATCAGCCATGATGTAATTGAATGGTGGAGCAGGCTCAAGGGGCTAAATTGTTGTCCTGTTGCTTCTTTGTATGTTCATTAATTGTGCCTTAAACCAAATTAATCCTTAACTTGACACTACAGAGGTGATATGTGCTGGAAAAACAAACATTAACTATCAGATATGAAATAATGAATAAATTTGCACCAAAACCGCATAATCGCTAACATAATGTGAAGTATACTTTTTGATTTGAATATTATTGTCACATGTACTTAGATGCAGTGAAAAGTATTGTTGTGCATGCTAACCTGACAAATCATACCTTACATAAGTACATCAGGATAATAGACAGAATGCAGAATATAGTGCTACAGCTACAGAGAAGGTGCAGAGAAAGTTCAACTCTAATATGAGAGATCCGTTCATGCGTCTGATAACGGCAGAGAAGGTGCAGCTCTTAAATCTGTTGATACAAAATTTTCAAACTGTTTTCTCTTCAGCCCGAAGGAAGAGAGTATAACCAGGGTCAGAGGGATCTTTGATTGTATTGGATGCTTTCCCGAGGTAGTATGAAGTACAGATGGAGTCAACAGAAGGCAGACTGATTTTTGTTATGGGCTGGGTTGTGTTCACTATTCTCTATAATTTTTTGCAATCTTGGGCAGAGCAGTTGCCATACCAAGCTGTGATGCATTCGGATAGGATGCCTTATATTAGTGCATCCATCAAAATTAGTAAAAGTCATTGTGAACATGCTGAATTTCCTTAGCCTTTGAGCAAGTAGAAGCATTGTTGTGCTTCCTTGACTGTAGCATTGACATGGATGGACCAGGACAGATTGGGGATATTTACCCCAAGGAACTCGAAGGTCTCGACCACCTCCACCTCAGCCCCATCTGGCATTTGCTTTATGCATAATTTGCACAAAAGACATCAATAACTTTGGGATGTACAACACTATCAATTGCTATTCTGTTGTTAATGTACAAGTGTGGTCTCCACCACATTATTTTGCCAAGCTTACAGCCTACTGCTACTGTATTTTTGAGTACTGCTTATTGAGCACCTCTTTTCAAATATCGAACATAATTCTTTCAAAGTAATATTTTTCCTGCCAATTATACTGCCACATTTCAAGTAGACAACCATCACTTCCTTAATTCTGAAGAGTAGGTAACTGTCTATGTGTGTGATGTAGTAAAAGGTAAAAGTTGCCTGAGGATCATCACTTCTTAGACACGGGGAGAGGTTGAAAAGGAAAATTCTACACGGTAACCTCAGCCAAAACTGGAATTGAACCCATGCTGTTGGCGTCATGTTGCATCACAAACCAGCCAACTGAGCTAACTAAATCCATGATGTAATAAGAATTAATTTTGATTGCTTACTTGGAATACGGTCAATAGATGTGGCACAGTCTAAGGGTAATCTTTGGAATTGCAGGTTCATTGGTCACAGTTTGAGGTGAAGCTATAGTCAGCAAAATGAGGACAGAAACTTCCAGTAGGTGGAAACCTGATGTTAGAGAACATTGGCAGTTTCTCGAAAGTATACAGGCTTGGAAAATAAAGGCTAATATTGTGTGTGGTATGTCATCAGCTTGATGTCATTCTAGCTAAAATACAATTTTTATTTCCATGGATAAATCTCCACATGAGCCTTTAAAAATAGAATTTATTTCCATTTAACAGAAAGCAATTTCCTGAAAAATAGATTGTTTCTATGGAAATACTCTTGGCAGTACAGATTTTCATCTTTTGAAAGGGCTGGAGGAGATGAGTGGTAAGCAGAATAAAAGGTCAAGAAGAAAACTAAAAATAGAGACCAGAGAAAGCATAAAAATATCACAGAGGATAATCAGATTAGAGAAAACACAGAAAAAGACAACGTAAATAGTTATTGCACAATGGCAGAATAGCCACCAAAGGACAGGAGAATAATAAGACCAGCAGTTAATACAGAAAAAGATGAAGGGATAAAAATAAAACCTAGATAATAAATGAGACCAACAATAGAAAGACCATGATGTTCTTTTCATAGCTAACCTAATGAATGTTCCTGGATTGTTGAAAGTAGAACAGTTGACGAAAATTGTAAAGCATTTCACAAAATAATTAACTTTCTGGGCTGATATTTTTTGTATGGACAACGGTTGTAAGAATTCTGTGCGCAATGTATACCGGAGGAGTTATATTTTGTTGTTGCTGTGTTTGTGGTTTTAATATTTCAGTCCTCCTATGCTTCCAAATTCTTTATAAGGGTGATGAGGGCACAGGAAGGCGGGATTTCACCCTCTCTCATAGTCCCTGGGGGTGGGAGATAAGTAGGAAAGTAGCAGTGCTGCAGTAGAAAGCAGACCATAGGCATCCAGGGTAAAAAGAGCACTGCAGAGAAATGAGAACTGCAAATTTCTAGGAGATTTCAGTGAGACGGAATACAATTTGAGTGAGTAAAAGGAGAATAAACAGTTGTTTCATTTAAATGAGTAGAAGGTTGTTACAGAGCAGAATGGTGTAGTTTGTAAGAGATCTGAGGTACGCATTCGCTTATTCACAGGAAATAGGTAATTAAATTGGACGGAGCCTGAAATTATGTTGAAAAAGTCTAACTGAAAAAGGTTTTAAAATTGCATTTGAAATAATTGTTTTGTAAACCCTGTTATATGATACCATTGTAAAATTGCAGTTCTCTTATGCTTTTCTATTTATTGGGGTTTTGTCAATTTTTAATTTAGAAAAAGTTTATTTTACTAGGTCACTTGATATAGATTAGACTTGTACACTTGAGTCTAAAATAAATATTGATACCATTAATAACTTGTGTTGATAAATGTTTATTAATAACCTGTATTTGTCACTAGCATAAAGATGAAATCCTGATTCTAATTCCCCTATGAATTAAAAAACAGCCTCTAAGATTTAGCTAATTCTGGTGACAACAGTGAGTAATTGTATGCAAAAGGCTTCTTTATAATCTTTTAAACCTTGTTAATTCTTTATTTCAGATCAGTGTCACTTTGTCAGAACATTATAGTTCAGCTCTTTTGAATTTTAAGCAACCACAGTTTATATACATGGTAGTTGAATGTGCAGATTCTAATGTTGTAGTTTCATAATTCCTATACACGTTTGTGTTCAGTTAGTGAATGAGAAACTAAATGCAATTCCTAATGATTTTATTAAACATTTTTAAAAAAAATTAGTGCAACAGTCTACCCATATTTAGTCATTCTGAGGGGAGTATGAACCATTCACGCATTGTGGAATTGAAATCACGAGCAGACAGGTTTCCTTCCCTGAAAGACATCAGTCTAGACTAAACGCTTGCAAAGGGTAGTTCGGTAGCTATACTTGGAGTTTTCTAAGTACTGTACCAGCTTTCCAAATCTCAGTCAAACTACAGGGAACAACCTGATGGAAGTCAGGCCTGTCAGCAGATGGAGAGTTTCCATGGGGACTGCTCACATTAACATCTGAAAGACTGGCCAACAGTGACAATGGTATGAAAGCAAGTTGCGACTGGGGTTAGGATTAGAGGATAGAAGTAAAAAAGATGTTAATCTCATAAATAGATGCAGATTGTGTCTCAATTAAATTGCAGTGTTACTGATCATTTACTTACATTTTTAAAAAATTAGTAATCTTTTAAGAAGGCACTTCTTAATTAAAGTTTATGAAATAAATACAGATTATAAAATGTAATATTTTTAGAGGGTTCTATCAGAATCTTTCCATTTGTTTAATGAAATTTTAGTCCAGTAATTGTTACAGTGCTTGTGTTGCATTAAGAAGTCACAGACATGTATTTCTCCATTTCAAGTGAAACACCCAACAATTATAGTTAAGAAGCAATGATGTTGATTTTCATTGGCTTTGCTTGCAGTTAAATAAGTCATAATGATCTCAAGATGGGATCAGCAGTCATCATTGTCCCAGTTACATGGCTGGTTCTATATTGAAAGGCGCTAACCAGTGAGTGTTCAAATTTTTTTTTCTGAAGAAGCGTATAGACCCGAAACGTCAGCTTTCCTGCTCCTCTGATGCTACTTGGCCTGCTACGTTCATCCAGCTCTACACCTTGTTGTCTCAGTGTTCAAAATTTGGCCTGTTTCAGAGTGAGTTTTTTTTTTCAATGGAAATCAGGGTGCTACGTTGAAAATATGATCCTGATTGCCATTTTAAATCTGAATTGCTTGGAGCTTGCTTTGTGTTGGTCTCCAGATCAGTTCAACAGGCTATGGAACTGAAGAGTCTTTCCAAAAATAAGTACCAAATTGTCTTAATTTGTAATCACTAATCATAGCAATTTAAAAAAAAAAAATCTGGGTTGCTGCCCAGAATCCCACACTCGACAATCATGACTGTCCCTGCCCAATCCCTGCAGTTTATTTTTCTGGTTGCTGTTCCAGCCCATTCTTGAGGCCTCAATTTGGCAGATTGCACCAGGAGCTGCAGCTGCTCTGCCTAATTTAAGATAAATTGTAGTCTCAGTTTTGGGATGTAGAAGGTCTGCTTCATCATTGTTTGACCAGCTCACCCAAACTCCAGATTCATCTGTATCTCCTACATATAAGACAGTTCATACTTTCCAAATTTCTATCACATTCATATATGCAATATACATTGCAGTGTGGGGATACTGTAAAAAACAATCAATTTTTGCCTAAATACAATATAGTACAACAAATAATTATATTTTAGCTGTTAATTTGGTGCTAAATATTATTTTTTGTACCATGTCTTTTTTGAAAGTAGGGTTTTAAAAATTTGAAAATACACTTAATTTTTTATATAATACCACAAGATATTTTTGCATTCGAACCAGTTTATATAAGCCACTTAAAGGTTGATGTCATCATTGTACTACCCAAAGAAAATCGACAGTGAAAACCTTGTACGCAACCTAGATGATGTGGGTAAATACAATAAGTAACTAAAGAAAAAAGACATCTTTGTAGAATCTTGGATCAAAATTCTATATTTTTTAAGAACTTCCTGATTTTTAAAAAATCCTTCTCAAAAATCAAGTGGTCTGATTAGTGCCTAAAATGGACTTTATGATTTTAAACTCAAGTGCTGAAAAATTGTTACTTTCTATTTTATTTCAAATGGAACCATGTAAAGCATTATGAGCTGCTACTTTTGTCTGCAATAAGTACATGCCATATTGATCATCCTGGAATGCAAAGATAACTCCCAACTTGTATTTTTTCTTCTGCACCTTCACATCCAAAATAAGTGCAAGGAGCTCACGGCACTTTTATACTTTGAAAACTATCTGATCAGTTGCCTGTGTCAGTATCCTCCCTCCCACAAACCCACTGGGCCAACCATCCTCTAAACTTCCCTGTTGTCCTAACTGTGAACTCGTATCTTACTTTAACTTTGCTCCTGCCTCTGCCGTGCCCTTTCTAAGCTCATTTTGGCCTTCAGGCCCACATCCTGTTCCCCCAAACCTATTCCCACACTAAACTGCTAATCAACAAACTTCTCCTTCTGGTCCTCATGTTAGCCAAAATTTTTAACAGTTCCTGTCTCAAGATGTTTTCCCTCTATCCTTTAAATCTGCCTTCATGTCCAACCCATTGATTTATTTAAAAAAAAAACAAGGCTGGATTCCCAACATCCTTGCAAGTAACTGCCCTATTTCTGACCTTCCAAATTCTCTCCAAATTATTTGAGTATGGTATCACCTCTTGAATCAGTATCCATTGATTTCCAGGGATTCTTTGTTTGAATCCCTCCAATCAAGTTTGCTACCCTGCCACACCCTCAAACAGTTCTTACCAAAGTCTGACATGATATCCAGGGTGACAGTGGTAAACATTCAACCTTCAGACTATTTGCAGCTTTTGACATGGTTGATCACATCCAGTGTCATCTTGTTGCTTGGATTACACTCTTCTGGTTGCATTCTTATTTAATTGCAGCCACAGTATCACTTGCACTGGTATCTTTTCCCACCTCTAAACCTGTACCTGTGATATCCTGCAAGGATCAATCATTGGTTCCTTCCTATTTCTCGCTTACATCATTCGAAAGATTTGGAATCCTATTGAAAACTGTAAGGAGGACTGTGTGGAACTCAAAGGACCTTGACAAGTTGGTATAGTGGGCAGATAGGTGGCAGCTGAGGTTCAATGCAGAGAAGTGTGAGATAATGCATTTTGGTCAGAAGAATATTGGAAAACAATATAAAATAGGAGATACAATTCTAACAGGGGTGTAGAACAGGGACATAAAATGTGTACGTACACAGATCTGAAAGGTGGCAGGGCAGGTGGAGAAAGCAGTTAAGAAAGCGTACGGTATTCTCACCTTTATAATATGGGCATAGATTACAGGAGCGATGAGGTGCCATTTGCTTGTACAAGACACTTGTTAGTCCTAGGTTGGAGTTTGGAGTAGAGGTGCTACATTACTGAAAAGGTGTGAACACATTGAAGATAGTGCTGACGGAATTTACAGAAGAAACGGTTCCAGAAATGACAAATTTCAGTAATGAGGACCGATTGAAGAAATTAGGACTGTTCTCCTTGAAGAGAAGATGGCTAAGAGGAGATATATTAGAGGTTTCCGAAATCATGAGTGGGCTACATAGTTTAGATAGGGAGAAGTTGTTCCCACTTGTGAAAGTAAAAAGAATGAAAGGGCGTAGATTAAAGTGATGTGCAAACGAAGCATGGGTGATGTTTCATACAGCAAGTAGGTAGGGTATGGAATGCACTGCCTAGCACTAGGTAAAAGAACCAGTGCAGGCACAATGGGCCAATGGCCTCTTTCTGCACAGTAACAATTCTGAGAAAAACACAGCATTAGTTTCACATATATGTTGACAACTCCCAGTTCTGCTTCCTCTTTAAATCCTTTAACTCCACCCCAGTGCAAAATTATCACAGTACTTATATAGCATTCCCTCAATACTGGGCGAGCTAGGATATCTCCAATTAAATATTCAAAAGACTGAAGCCATTGTTTTCGGATCCTGATCCAAAATCTCTTTTCTACCTAGTTACTGATTCTATCTCTTACGCTGGCAGCAGTCTGAAATTAGAACAGCGGTTTGGTGTCATTTTGGTGTCACATTTAACTGCAAAATGAGCTTCTGACAGCATATTTCTGCCATTGCTTTGATCACCTACTTTCACCTTTTTGTGGCATTGGTCAACTTCACAATTGTCTTCGATTATTTCCTGCTAAATCCTCATTTATATATTAATTATCACTGGAGTTGACTGCTGCAGTGCACTCCTGGCTGGTCTCCCACAATCTACCCTGTAAACTTGAGGTCACTCCAAAACTCTGCTGTCTGTAGTTTTAAATCATACCAATTCCACTCACCTTTCTCACGCCCCTTACAGTGGCTTCTGGTCAAACAGCTTGTTGATTTTAAAATTCTCCTTTTTTCATGTCTCCGTTTGAACTCCTATACCCCAATCTCCCCCAGTTCCCAAACCCCTTCTGATAGCTGCCCTCATAATTTTACACACTTGAGTAACCTCATTTTTCATAGCTCCATCTTAAGTCTTTGGATCCTACAATTCAAGCTCTTAAATCCCTCCTTCTGCCTCTCTACTTGGCTTTAGGTTTTAAACATATTTAAAGAGTGTCAGTTGAGAACACCTTTGGTTAATTAACTTAATATTTTCTTCCATGACTAGCTGTCACATTTTGTGTTATAACATTCCTGTAAAGCACCTCAGAACATTTTAAGTTTAAAGCCTAATACATATGCTGTTCTTCCTGTACATGTGCTTCTAGTTTTCTTCATTTGCTATTTTCTATAAAGGTATTAGACTTTTTTGTGTTGCACAAGTAAGTAAAAATTTCTGTGCAGAGAGATTGGACGTCTGTTTGCAAATGTAACATTGAAAGAACCCTTTATCTGTCTTACTAAAGGTGAGAAGAAAAACTTAAGTAAATCTCAATGGTTTTACATTCCTAAATTTAAAAGTATCATCCTTGTTTGCAAATTACTCCATGACCTCTAACTGTAACCTCCCCTAACCCCACAACCTTCAGATAATTTGCACTGCAATTTGGAATTTGAGTGCCCTGATTTGAAAGCACAGCAACCATTGACAGTTGTACATTCAACTGCCAAAGCCCTAGCTCTGAAATTCCTTAGCTAAATATCGCCACTTCTGTAGCTTTCTTTCCACTTTTAAAACACTTGCTAAGATGTGTATCTCTTTAGCTGAAATTTTGGTCATCTGCCTAATGTTGCTTTGTGTGGCTCAGTGTCACATTTTGTTTGCTAATGCTTCTGTCTAAGAATCTGGAGTGTTTTTCTATGTTAAAGATACTATTTAAGTAAAAGTTGTTATTGTTGTGAATTACTTTTGTTATGATGCCAGCTCATTTTACTGTTGGAGAAATCAGATCCCAGAATGAAATCAGGCTTGATACGTTACTTAACATGGTTTTCATTCACTGAAATATAGGTATACAAGGCTGTAGATTTTCTTCACCGATAAAACAAAAGTTATAACAGCCCTTTTCATAGTCTTTCTGGAATCTTTCTTGAGAAAAGGACTCCCAATCTGTTCTACCTATCCTGATTTGATATCATCCTCAAATTGTAGTTGCAATTCCCAAGTTCAAACTGCTTATGTAAATGCTGGGTAATAGTAGCATTAAAATCTCTGAGAAAGAACACTTCCCAGCTTTTGCAAATTTGCTTAACTATATTTTAATTCCTACCCTAGGATTTCTATTGTGTAGCTAGCCTATTTGTCATTCTGTTTCCTGTCTTCTGATTCTACTCATTTTGGCCTTAGTCATGTAACTTGATCACTATTGGGCTAGGAATCTCTGACCATTCTTACCCAATTTGGTTTATATGTGACTTCAGACCTACACTAATGTGGTTGCTGCCTAACTGCCCTCTGAAATTGCCCACTACATGGTATCTTATCAAAGGTCTTTTGAAATCCAAATATATTATACCTTGCAACAGTACAATTGTCTACCTTTTGCGAAGAAGATTGGCCACGCATGTTTTACTAATTACTCTGTAATATATTTCAGTTTCAAGTTTTTTTTTTCTGTTACATCTTTGAGTAAAGATTCCGTTGTCTTCTGTGCCACAAAGATTAAGTTAATTTGTCTGTAATTCCATGGTCTTATTCTGTTCCTATTTCAAATGCAGAATAGGAATAACATTAAATCTCTGCCTGCTTTCTGGTACTTTTTACTTTTCTAGTGAGTATTTAGCGAGACATAATAGTATCTCTGTTATCTCTTTCCCAACTTGTACTTTGCATTAAATTTTTTTAACAAATTAGTTTCCCTTCATATTTCATTTTTTAAAATATCTTTGTGATCTATTTTAACACCATACCCATCATCCAAGCCTTCCTGGCTACCAGGAACAATAGCATAGTCCTTATGTTACTGGACTAGTAATCCTATGTCCTGGACTAGTTATTCAGAAATAGTGAGTCTGGAAACCAACAGGGAAGCTTAAGAATTTAAATTCATTTAGTTAAATAAATCTCCAATAAAAAGCAATATATCAGTAATAAGTATGCAAGCCTAAAGCATTGTTGTAAATCCTCTTCTGGTTGTCTTCCTTTAGAAAATAAAGTCTGTCAGGTTTACCTGTCTGGCCTGTATTTGACTCCAGACCCACAACAGTAGCCTAGTAAGACATTCAGTTGTATGAATTGCCATGAATGAATATAATAAAAATAACCCTGTTCTGAGGAAGGGTCACCGGACCCGAAATGTTAACTCTGTTTTCTCCTCCACAGATGCTGCCAGACCTGCTGAGCTTTTCCAGCAACTTTGTTTTTGTTCATAATAAAAATAAAACTGGATGGATTAACTGGCATCAACCTCGGCACCAAACAAGGCAAAAGCACACTCCGCATAGACGACTCTGCAAAGGCTACTTCACTAACATCTGGAGGATTGTGCCATAATTGTGACCGATGTTCCACAAACTGACCGAGCAGTAATGTGGCATTGTCGTCCCCATAAAATCATGATTTTAAGACAATATCCCAGACACCTCCTTCAACACCCTGTCTACATTCTGTCTCAATGGAAGGCCAGAGCCACCAGAGGTCATTGAACATTGGGAGGGATTGGCCCTCAACATATGCTTCATGAGATCCAAAGTCCATGTAACCAGATCAAACTGCCTGCTACATAACACCTACCACCCTCCTTCAGCTGCTGAATTTGTACTCCCTATGTTGAACTTTGCTTGGAAGAAGCACTGAGGGTAACTAGAGCACATAGTTTAAATGAGAGTCTTCAGGTTTCAGCTCCAATAATGTCTTAGTAGCATCAAGCTATTGACTTGGCTGGCAGCAGTTCTGAAGAATGTAACTGCCAGACTAGGCTTGCAGCAGGTGGTGAGAGAAACAATATAAGGGAAAAACGTATTTGACCTCCTCTTTACCAATCTACTTTTCTCAAAATGCATTTAATCCATAATTGTATTATCAAGAGTTACCAAATTATATTTTCACAATAAGGATACAGTTACAGACAAGGGACAGATGGTAGCTTTTTGACTAACTGCAACAAAATGTGTTCCAAAGAAATCTTTTAACCCTGTGAGTGTTATTACTTTAAATTAAATGAATAAACATGTATTTTCTCAGTAGCCAAAATGTAATCACGACAGCTTGCACTTCCTCAGCTATGCAAGACATACAAGTAAGAAAAATTGTAACAAAAGGTATACATTTTTTAGAGAGTGCAAGTAGTTCTGAAGATGGTAGCTGTAAATGTCCTTAATTTCCACTCCTTTCACTGAATGGAGGTTAGTTGTTTTCTTGTGATGAATGTAGAGTAGCTTTGCCCATGAAACGGGAGCTTTCTGGCTTTGCTGCAGTCACAGTTATAGTTGAGCCACTGTAGTGAAGATATAAGCATCAGATTTTTAAAAATGCCCAACTTCCGTTCCTTTGGTGAATTCCTCAGCAGTATTATTCCTTTTCAGGACAGAATCTTTTAATCTAACTCTGTCCCTGGGCTGCTCGGTGTCACTTGATACGGTGTTTCTTACCCAAAATTGGATTTTGGTAAGCAGTCCCTGCATCCATTCCTATTGCCCACACAATGAGTTCTGATGACTTTAGCGTGGGCATAAAATGACTTGTTTCTTGGCTATTTGCATCTCATTGTGAATGAATTTCCTTCACACACATTTTGTAGACAACGTCTACTTGGTGCTGGACTTAGTGCTTACAGAAAGTGAAATGCATACTAAAGTCTAATGTTAACTCCACATCGAGAGTTCTAATGTCTCTTCAAGAAATCTGCTTACTGCCTCAGCCAGCTTCATGTATTTGCAGAGATGGTTGGGGGGTGCGGGGATGTTACTCCTCCATCTGTAGAGGTAACTTGTCCATTTTTATCATAATTTTTAAAGTCGTGTCCTTCCTTATTTCCAAAAACACTCAGTCATAACTATGTAGGCATAATAATACCTTCCAGCATGTTGTGTAAGCTCAGAAATCACATGATACCGGGTTATAGTCCAACAGTTTATTCAAAAACATAAGCAGCAAAAACCAGACCATATAAAGTCGAACCAGCACAAGACAACAGCGCTTCACAGGAGGCCCCACAGTGCTGAGGATGTCACCTAGTAAGGGGACGAAACGTCTGCTATCAAACCTCCCAGCTCAATGAACACACCAACATCTATAACCAGCACCCGAGCTACAAATCTTCACTCAAACCCTGAGCATAAGCTTTCGGAGCGTAGCCCTTTCGTTAGGTGAAGTGAGAAAGAAGCACGCAGAGCACAGAATTTATGAGTAAAAGATCAAAGGGTCACACAACTGATGAGCCTTTGATCTTTTACTTATAAATTCTGTGTTCTGTGTCCTTCTTTCTCACTTCACCTGATGGAGGGGCTACGCACCGAAAGCTTGTGTTTTCAAATAAACCTGTTGGACTATAACCTGGTGTCATGTGATTTCTGACCTTGTCCATCTCAGACCAACACCGACAGCTCCACATCATCATGTTGTATGGCACCACCTTCAAGAGAAGGTCAAAACTGGATATCTCTGAAATACTATTTTGGATCAGCAGTGGCAGCCAAAGGTATTCAATCATGATCTGTAACCCCATGGTCCAGCTTGTCCCTCTCACTGTCATTGCCACCAGGACAGGGGAACCAATCATAATTCAATCAGGAGTTTACAAGTTCATGCCAATGAGTAAGCATCCATAAAATTGAGATGCTGTCATGATGAAGGTGCAACACAGGGCTACATGCATACTAAACAGTGGAAGCAGTGTGTTGTATACAGCGATAAGCAATCCTGTAACTAACAGTTCAGATCAAAGCTCTGCAGACCTTTCATATTCAGTCATGAATAGTGGCATATAATTTACTAACTGGGGGAGTTGGCTCCATCATCATCCTCGTTGGTGGTGGATCCGTAAGCAAGTGCAAAAGACAAGGTTGGACCGTTATGACCACGTTTGGTCAAAAGTGCAGACTGAATGATCCATCTCGGCTTCCTCCTCCTGCATCATCACAAGTGCCAGTCTTCAGACTATTCAGTTTACTCCACGTGGTATTGCAAGATGGCTAAGCACACTGAGCCCTAACATACCTGCTTCAATGGTGAAGATTTATGCTTCAGAAGTAGCCATATCTCTCACTGTGCTGTTCCAGTATAACTAAAACACCGATATTTGGACAATGAATTGGCAAATTGCTCGGGTATGTCATGTCAACGAAAGCAAGGCAAATCCAATATAGAGCCAGTCAAGCCCCAACAATCTAATCTTAATCATTAGCATTATAGACATCAACAGTTATCAACAGTGCAGTCAACAGCAGTTACTCACCAATAACCTGCTCACTGATGTGCAGGTCAACTTGGCTGCCTTTCTAATTATGGTTATTTTTAATCAATCTGTTTATACATGTAATGACACCCTTGGAGCAGATGGGACATGAACTCAGGTCTTCTGGCTCAGAGCTAGGGACACAGCCACCACATCACAAGAACCCCCTAATCTCAATATAGACTTGGTTCTCACATGGGACCCAACTCTATCTGGTGCCCACCTCTGCACCACCCTCTCCAAAAATGTATAATCTGGGCCAGATGATAGAATCAGCAAGCTAGGACATTTTCAGACTTGTACTCTCCACCAGCGGAGTGAATTGCTGATGATTACACAATATTCAGTACCATTCAAAACCCTTGGGTACTGAAGTATCCGTTCCTGTATGCAGCAAGACCTGCATGATATACAGACATGGACCGAGGGATAGTAACCTTTTTGTCACATAAGTACCAGCCAATGACTGTCTCCAAAAGAAAACATCTAACCACCATCCCTTTAATCCCATTCGTTGTTGATTCACTATTAATATCCTGGGGAGATCACCATTGTCCTGAAACTCTACTATATCATAACTGCAATGGCAAGACAGAAGCAGTGCTAAACGTGGTGATGAGTGACATGCACAACTCCCCAAAGCCTTTCCACCCTATGGCACTTTCAGGGAAGCAGTAGTATCCTCTTTGCATTTCTTCGATGAGTACAGTTCCAGCAATAGTCAAGAGACTTTGCATCTATCCAGTACAAGACAGTCAGCTTTATTGGCACCTTTAATATTTACTCACATAACCACCACAATACTTTGATATAACAAGGTGTAGAGCTGAATGAACACAGCAGGCCAAGCAGCATCAGAGGAGCAGGAAGGCTGACGTTTCGGGCCTAGACCACTATACTTAGACTGCAGTGTGTACCATTTCAAAGATGCACAGCTTAGAAAGAGTTCCTTGACAGCAAATTTCAAATTCGCAACGTCCACCACCCTAGAAAGAGAAAAATAAAGACACGTGGGGGCATAACCAACTGGAAGCTTTTCAATTAAGTCGTGTCAACTTGGTATTGAAATTATATTGCCGTTCCTCCAATGTGACTGCGCCATAATCTTGGAACGTGCTATGGATGTACCTAAATCATGTAGACTGCAATAATTCACAAAGCTGCCTGAGCACCATTTTCTCAAGGGTGATTAGATATGGGCAATAATGCTGGACTTGCTAGTGACTTTCATATACCATGAATAAATAATGAAAAATACAGAGGCAGAGTAATTATTTAATATTTATACCAGTTAACTCTCATTACCCAACTCTTGGTCAGAGGCACAGTAGGTTATCGCATCTCAAGTGTACATCCAAATTTGCTTTAAATATGATTAGGATTACTGCTTCTATACTTTTATAGGAAGTGAATTCCAAATGTGAACACCCTCTGGATTTTTACTAGAAATTAACTCCTGTAATCCTTCCACCGATTTGGTGTCCTCTCATTACCGACCTCTCTGCAAATGGAAAGAAGTGCTTTCAGTCTTTCTAGCCCCCTCGTAATGTTATATACTGCAATTAAATCTCCCACCTGTTTCCTTTGTTCTAAAGAAAAGAGCCCATTCCTGTCTAATCACCTAGGATGATGACGTCGGCTAGTATGAGGGGGCATAGCTGCAAATTGAGGGGTGATAGATTTAAGACAGATGTCAGAGGCAGGTTCTTTACTCAGAGAGTGGTAAGGGCATGGAATGCCCTGCCTGCCAATGTAGTTAACTCAGCCACATTAGGGGCATTTAAACAGTCCTTGGATAAGCATATGGATGATGATGGGATAGTGTAGGGGGATGGGCTTAGATTAGTTCACAGGTCGGCGCAACATCGAGGGCCGAAGGGCCTGTTCTGCGCTGTATTGTTCTATGTTCTATGTTCTAATAGTCCCTCGTTTTCTTTTTGCAGGACAATATTAGTCCTGAACTCTCCTTAGCTCTTCATCGAATGCCTCCACTGATCTGACACTGTTTTGCCCTCAAGCAGCTGTTTCCAGTCCCCTTATTTTCAAATTGCAAATTAGCTTAGTAAAATCGACTTACCCCCAATTTAAAACTTTTCCTCCGGGTTTGTCTTCATCTTTTTCCATATGTATCCAAATCCAACTGATTTACGATTACTCCCTCTAAAATGATCTCCCACTGGCACCTGTTCCGCTTGTCCAGATTCATTTTCTAAAGTCCACAGTTGCCTCTTCCCCAATTGTGGCTTCTCACTCAGGCCATCTAGTTAAAAGTGCAGATCCCCCTCTATGGCATGCAGAAACATAACCTTTAAAGAGCAATCTTGCTGCCTTTGGATGTGTACCCTTGCCACTTTCTCAGTAGAGCAGATTAAAATCTGAAAGTTAACTCTCAGAGGGTTCAGTGTGGGCCATTAAGCCAGCAACCAGTGCGGACTTTTGTAAGACAGTCTAAATTTACTCAATATTAATTTTATCATCATCAGTAGGAAGCTTTAAATGACTTAAGAGAAATTCAACTTCTGTGTCAGAAGTGAACTGGCAATGCATTCACCACTGTACTACCTAGTGATTTGTAAAATGTACTGTTTACCTGTAGAATAAACATTTCAGGTTGATGTTATTAAGACTGTTTAAACTAGGAGAGGATATATTACTGGAATTTAAATGAAATAAACAAATCTAATGAGTACTTCATAGAGAAATCCGAAGCCGAAATAAGAATTGTTGAAAATGTTTAACTGAATGACTGGTAAATAACGACCGTATAGACCCGTATGATGCAAACAGTGATAATACTGGTTAAATTCATGGCTGCTAACTTATTTCAAATCTAATGTTTATGTGAAATTGTGTATGCTAGGACTTCAGTTATTCACTTTATTAACAACTTGAATAATGGCATAAAATATCATCTATCCAAATTTGACGATGACACAAAGTTAGGTGGCAATGTAGACAGTGTAGATGATTGCATAAGATTGCAAAGGGATATTGGTAGACTAGGCGAATGGGCAAAACTGTGGCAGATGGAGTACAAGGTAAGGAAGAGTGAGGTTGTCCATTTGGACTGACACAGGATAGTTTGGATAACTTCTAGATCGTATGTTGTTAAATACCGTGGATGCCTGAGGAGACGTGGGGCTTCAGGTGCATAGATCTTTAAATTGCCAGATAACAGGTGCGGAAAATAATCAAGAAGGCTAATGGAATGCTGGCCTTTATATAGAGGACTGGACTATAAAGATGCAAAAGTTATACTGCAGCTATGCAAAACCCGAATTGCACCCAACTTGAGTACTGTGAGCATCACACCTGGCCTTGGAAAGAATACAACATAGGGTTACAAGAATGATATCTGGGCTTCAGGGGCTTAGTTATGAAGCAAGGTTATACAAATTAAGACTGTTTTCTTTAGAATTGAGAAGATTAAGGGGGTGATCTCATCAAAGTCTTCAAGACATTAACAGGAAAAGATAAGGAGAAACTATTACCACTAGTTGCTGATTCTAGAGCTAGGAGACTTGGTTGAAATTAAGGCTAAACTGTTCAGGAGAGATGTTAGGAAACACTTCTATGCATAAAAGGTGGTGAAAGTTTGGAACTCTCTTCCACAAATGGCAGTTGATGCTTGATCTGTTGTTAGTTTTAAATATGAGATAGATATATTTTTGTTAAGCAGAGGTATTAAGGGATGTCAGCCACTGGCAAGTATATGGAGTTAGGCCACAGATCAGCCATGATCTTATTAAATGATGGACCAGGCTCGAAGGACTGAATGGCCTACTCCTGTTTCTATGAAACTGAAGAGAGATTAAATGTATTGAACAATTCCTTGTCAGTGAGCAGATTTCTCCATAAAGTGCTGATACATAGTAACTTGACTGAGCTTCACGTATCTCCTGAAAACTAGGAGTGAACTAGGCCACGGAAGCAACCGGGGGCTTAATGCAAGTACCTCATTTTATAACTTCACACGTATTCTTTTAGTAAGGTACAGGATATTAAAATCAGGATATAAGCATGCAAATTATATATATAATTTTTAACTACTTTAGACAATCACTATTTACTACTTAATGTGACCTGAAGTAACAAGATCATTGAATTCTTGGACTTACCTAGGTTTGAAAACAAAAATATATAGGCATGTTTTCTATTTTCAATTGTGTAATGAGTCCTATCTACAAATATGATACTTGATGCACTTGAAGCCAAAATTTTAAAATGCTTTTGACTTTCTAGGATGTTTTCCGGTACAGTTGAAGCCATTTGCTGTTGTAACTGATGGACTTACGATGTTCCTGCTTCATTACTAATCATGAACTCCCATTCCTAACAACTGAGTACATTGTTGCTAGTTTAATTAAGATCATCTTATTTTTTCCAATTAATGAAAAATTCCCTCCATGCTTCTGACATCTGACTGAATTTTCCCAATGATGGTAAGTTCTGCACAAACTGACCAAATACTGTGTGCATCAGTCACTGTTAGTTATTGGAAATTCCTTTTTAGAATTTGAGCTGCTTCCAGTAAGTGACATGCTAGTTTACCAATCCTGAATCGGATATATAGATACAATTTTTAAGTAATAAGAAGTATTGTTCCATCTTTTCTCATTTCTTGCTTTTTTCTGCTTTTCTTTTTTTCAGACATAGCTGATAAGTGGATTTATCATGATTGCAACTGGGGGGCTTCTTCGTATTTCAGCCAGAAGACAAGATTCCTTTCGATCACATAATCGTGTTAATAAACGCAAAAAGAAAGCAAAAAAGAAATGCAAGAGTGATGTAGTAGTGGTTAAAGGCAAATTGAAGCTGTTCTCCATTTCTGGACTGATTGCTGCATTTGGAATCCTAGTACTATTAGTGGGAATAGCAATGACAGTCATGGGCTACTGGCCTAAAGGCGCTGACATTTTTGAAACTATTAAGGTCCAATCTAATGATACTACCAATAGCACGGTTTTAGAAATGACAACACTGGAGATTATTTCTAAATTTTTAGCAAGTTATTTGCATTCTGAGAAACTGAAGGTTTTAGGACCCCTTATTATGGGAATTGGTATTTTTTTGTTCATCTGTGCCAATACAGTTCTTCATGAAAATAGAGACAAAAAAACCAAAATAATTAATATACGAGACATCTATTCTACAGTTATAGATGTACACAATTTGAGGACAAAAGATTGTGGGCCACTTAATGGTTTTGTCAACTATGTACAATCCAAAAGCATGGATAATCTCAAATCTCCTGATTCTTTCTGTGCAGCAATGTTGGCCAAAAGTACCTTGCGGACACCTGTTGGTAATGCTGTAAAGCCTATGGATCCAAAAGAAAATGTGGGTAAAAAGCATTGCGATTTTGTAGCAAACTTGCAGCAACAAATCCCCAAAGATAGAAAGACATTCTCTGATACTGTTTACAGTATTTGTAGAGACCAAATCAGAGTAAATGATAGAACCCAAATGCCCCAAATGTGTGGGACTAAGTCAATTGTTACTTCTTCCATTAATGCATTCACACTGCCCATCATCAAACTGAACAACTGTATCTTGGAAGAGGGTGCTGCCAGATATAGAAACAATGAGAATGAAGCACAAACATCAGAAAAATGTAATGAAACTCAACAAGAATTTGAACGTTTTGCTTCTGATCAAATGGGAAGTATTGAATCCATTTCAGCGGATATAACCATGGGAAGTGATCACCATGGAGATGATAACCAGGACATAGAGACAGAGACTTCAAATACCTTTACGTTAAATGACAACCAGTTGGTATCCAGCAAAAATTCCCCAAAACCCTCTGCCCAAGTGCCCCAGGTTTCTCCAATTCCATTTCAGAGAACAGAATCCAGTCTTTCTCTCCATACTTTGTCAGTTCACTCTAAACTTATGAATCTTGATGACTATCCTTCCACATCCACAGTGCAGGATGAGGAGAAAGATCCAAAGTGTGCACATTTAGATTGCACCAGCAGTAAGGGCTATGTAACATTGAGTAATGAGGACTCTCTTCAGTCTGCTCCTGTGCTATCAGAAGCCATAGCTACGACTGGTGATGATTGTACAGAGAATCTTCATAGAGATACCATACAAGAAAGTACAATGCCAATCAATGAACAAAAGGTGGACAAACCTCAAAGGTGTGTGCAAAGACAGTACACAAAGAGAGAGAAATTGCTCATGATTTCTGGTTCCCACAATACTCTTAGAATGGACAATGTTGAAATTGATAGTAATTCGTAATTATATACCGTATAATGTAATAATATATAGTTGGGTTCAGAGATGCAAAGGTGCAGTAAAAGCTATAACAAATGAAAATAATATGTCGCTTTTCTGTAGTTATTAATGATTACTGAATGTCAGCCAAGCTCCACAGACTTCTAGAACATTGCTGTGGAACTAGACATCCAGTTTCTTTAGTTGCTTCCAAACGTAATTGCATCAGCCATTGAGTGGCAATTGTTAATCTTGGTTAAACACCAATTTAAACATTTTAATATAATCAGTTATTTGTTAACAGCTTGTGAAAATTAAACATCAGACATCCTAGGATTGTAAGTTTACAGTTTGGAACCATCAAAATAAGCCAATTAACGTACTGAATTCTATATTCTGACAAATCAAAGGATGTATAGATATCTTGTATAAGCACATAATGCACTAAAACACACAAAAATGTGATATTGAAAAGTGTTCAGTGTATCATTTCATAATTAAATGAAAGAAATTATTTGCATACGTGGTCACTAATAGAGGTCTAATGAAATAATAATTATTTCTGTAATCCTGGATTCTGTATTATACCTCTTTACCTGTGTTTTCTAAATTGTTACCTAATATTCTAGAATTGTATTGTTTTTTCATTTGAGTTTCCCTTTAGAGCAACCTTCATGCATTTTTATCATCACAGTTGTCTGTTTTTCCAAAGGATTTATCAGGTAAGTGTCCAAATCCTATACCTCATTACATACATTTGACTTCACAGTTATGTAAGGAAAGATGTAATAAAAAAAAACATTTTTTCCATCAAGTGCACTTTTGTAAAAGGAGTGTAATAGGGTCATCATGTACTTCCCTGGAGTTAGGTTGAAATATATTTATATTTATGAACAAATGAATCTATGTATGATTTATTTATTGCCACTTGCATTATATAGTGAGTAACACAGTAAAATACAGTGAAAAGCTTCAACAGTTGCCTTTACGTTAAATGACAACCAGTTGGTATCCAGCAAAAATTCCCCAAAACCCTCTGCCCAAGTGCCCCAGGTTTCTCCAATTCCATTTCAGAGAACAGAATCCAGTCTTTCTCTCCATACTTTGTCAGTTCACTCTAAACTTATGAATCTTGATGACTATCCTTCCACATCCACAGTGCAGGATGAGGAGAAAGATCCAAAGTGTGCACATTTAGATTGCACCAGCAGTAAGGGCCCCATTTTGAATAGTTTAAGAATAAAATGGATGAAAGATATAATTGAAATAAGAGTCCTGACCGCTAAGCTGGCTCATCAACAACACCTGCGCCGCCACCCCTCCTCCACCAGGCATACCAATGTAGGAGTCGCTACTGTTTAGGTATCATCCTTTGTTCCAACCTCGCGGATGCCGGGTCCCACGCTGAACCCACACTTGTCCCACAACCAGGAATCACCGGCTCCACTGTCATCTCGATGATGCCAGGAGTGCCAGCTCCAGACATATCATGCTGCTGCCACTGCAGCCACCACCTCGCCAATGCCAGGAGTCCCCGCTCTGGGCCTACTACAACCAGGAGTCCCTGGCTCTGCTGCCAGACCAGGCCACCTCCGCCATCTCACCAAGAGTCCCACTCTGGCTGCTCTCCTCCTCTTGCCTTGCCAGCACTGCTATCTTAAAAAATCAATTGCCGCCAATCACTGGAGGAGCTTTGCTGCCGCCAGCCCTGAATGCCAGGAAGACATCCCTGCTGCCACTGCTGTCATCACCTCCAGTCGCCATGAGCCATGTTCCCAACCAACTCCAACCACTTCTGCACAAGACTCCAAAGAAAAGAAAAACAGTAATGAAGAAATGAAAGAAAAAGAGTAGAAGTAATAAGAAAGGGAAAAAAAAGAAAGAAAGCATGTAAGGGTGAATGAGCGCCAGACAAAAGCCGGCATACAACCCTGCTTCTCCGCTGCCATCTTGAATATTAGTGAGTTAGATGGTCTCTCGAATAGAAGAGTAAAATATTTATAGTTGTATGACATACAGGGCTGATAGTTTAAAAAAGAAGAAAAATTAAATCATTTGAACTATTGGCTCACGATCAGCAAGCTTAATTGGGGAAGATATTGGAAAGCATTTTATATAACTATATAAAACAAAATCTAGAGGGTAGCACTTATGTTGAGGTAACCTAATATATCTTTAGGAAGAAATGCTTTCTTACTAACATAATTTTACTTAAAAATAAATGCACCCCATAGATGGAAAATTTCAGGAGGGGATTGTTTGAGAGAAACAAAAAATGCAGAGATATTTATTAAGATTGGTGGCATCTTTAGAGAGAGAAATGTTAAGGTTTCAGGTTGATGACCTCTCAGGACACACATGTTGTTGAAGAGTTGGGTGCTAAACAAATTGTTACAGGAAGGGGCAGAAAATACAAAAAGAAGAGTGCAGCAGAAATTTGGACAAGAATATGCATAATGGTTCAAAAAAAGTCAAAGCTTAAGGCTCTTTATGTGAAAATATCCAAAATTGTAACAAGCTGATTGAGTTGATGGCACAAATGGAAATAAATGAATATATCTTGATGGCTATTACAGAAATATGTTTGCAGGGTGACCAGGACTAGGAAATGAATATTCAAGGGTTTTCAACATTACAGAAAAAGAGGCAAAAATGAAAATGATCTCAGGTAACTTCCGTAGATGAAAGCATCAGCACAGGTGCAATAGATCATGATGCAGAATTAGTTTGGATAGAAATAAGCAATAGCAAAGGAAAGAAGTCATGGGTGGGAGCCATCTATAGCTCCCAAAGAGTTTGCTCACTGTGGGACAAAATATAAATCAGGAAACAATGAAGGCACTGTAAGAAGGACACTACAATTGTCTTGGGTGATATTAATTTTCATATTGTCTGGACATTTCAGATGGGCAAAGTGACATGGAACACAAATTTGTCGAGTGCATCACGGATTGTTTCTTAGACCAGTACATTGCAGAACCTATACAGGAACAGGCTGTCGGCCTCAAACCTTCAACTTAAATAAAGACCATTACCGAGATATGAAGAAACAGTTGTCTGAAGCGTGCTAGTAAAATAGAGTAAGGGGAAGGTAGGTTGATAAGTAGTGGCAGACCTTTAAGCAGATATTTCATAAAGTTCAGCAAAAAAATTATTCCAGTTAAAAGAAGGACTTGTTGAGAAAGATGAACCACTTGCAGTTAATAAGGGCAGTTAACGGGAGTATCCAATCAAAAATAAAGGCATACAAAGTGATAAAAATTAGTGGCAGCCCAGAGGATTGGAAATTTTTAGGAACCAGCATAGGGTGACTAAAAAACTAATAAAGTGGGAGAAAGCTGGTTATGAAAAAAGTATAAAAAACAAATAGCCAAAGTAGTTGAAAGACTAGCTAAAGTGGGTATGGTATCCTTGGATGAATACACCTGGGGAATGGATAACAGGGAACTGGCAGATAATTTAAACCAATCTTTTGTCTTCATGGTGAGTGCACGACAGACATCTTAAAGATATCAGATGGGCAGCGTGCTAATGGGAGGTAAAGTCTTGTAACTATTGCAATTATGAGGGACAAAGTGTTTGACAAATAATGTGACTGAGGGCAGGCTAGTCATCAGGACCTGACAGCCTGCATCCAAGGATTTCAAAGGAAGTGACAGAAATAGTTGAGGCATTGGTTGGAATATTCCAGAACTCACTGGATATCGGGAGGGTAGCAGAAGATTGGAAGACCACTCTGACGCCCTTGTTCAAGAAATATAACTCCTCTTAAAACATTCAATGTTTTTTGGCCTCAACTACTTTCTGTGGCAGAGAATTCCACAGGCTCACCCACCTCAATCCTAAATGGCTTACCAAATATCTTAGAAAGTGACCTCTGATTCTGGATTTCCTGGTATCAAGAACATCTTACTTGCATTTACTCTGACTAGTCCTGTTAGAATTTTGTAGGTTTCTATGAGCTTCTCCTGTCATTTCTTCTTAACTGCAGAGAATATAGTCCTAACCTATATAGTCTCTCGTCCTTCATTAGTTCTTCCATCTCAGGAAACAGTCTGATAAGTCCTTGTTGCTCTTCCTCCAGCGCCAGAACATTCTCAGATAAGGAGACCAAAACTGCACGAAATACTCCAAGTGTGGTCGTATCAAGGCCCTTATGCAATTGCAGCAAGACATTTCTGTTCCTGTACTGCAATCTTCTCACGATGAAGGACAACTCACTATTTGCCTTCTTCACCGCCTGCTGCCTCTGCATACTCTTTCAGCAACTGTTGTGTAAGGATACCCAAGTCTTGCTGCACCTCCCCCTTCCTTAAACTATCAACATCTGCTTTTCATTTTTTATGTTATCAAAATGGATAACTTCACATTTATCCACATTATACTTCTTCTGCCAAGCAATACTCAACTTATCAAAATCATACTGAGGCATGTCTCACAGTTCACAGTTCATCCTCCCACCCGGCTTGGCATTATCTGCAAACTTGCTGACATTATATTTAGTTTCTTCTTCTAAATCATTAATATTACTGCTAGACTATCAATCCAGAAACTCAGCTAATGTTCTGGGGTCTGGGTTCGAATCCCATCATGATAGATGGTGGAATTTGAAATCAATAAAAATACATCTGGAATTAGGAATCTATGGATGACCGTGACACCATTGCTGATTGTCAGAAAAATCCATTTGGCTCACTAATGTCCTTCAGGGAAGGAAATCTGCCATCCTTACCTGGTCTAGCCTACACGTGACTCCAGAACCACAGAAATGGGATTGACTCTTAACTGCCCCTGGGCATTTAGGGGTGGGCAATGAATGCTGGCCTAGATAGTGACACTGCATTCTGTGGATGTATCAAAAAAAAGCTGGAGTCCAAGCTTTGATCCATGTGGTACCCCAGTAGTCACTGGGCGCCACTCCGAAAAAGACCTTATTATTCATACTGTTCATTTCCTGTCTTCCAGCCAGTTCTCTATCCATGTCAGTACATAACCCCAACCCCAAATGCTTTAATTTTACATGCTAATTTTAATGTGGGACCTTCTCAAAATCACAGTCATTGGTTTCCCCCTTATCAACTCTACTAGTTACATCCTTGAAAAATTCCATGTTTATTTCCAAGCTATGTTGTTTTATAGCTCCAGCATTTACTTTAGACTGTTACTTGTGACAGACAGTACTCCAAAAACTCATCAGCATGGGTATCGTGCTATTGTGGAGAATCTGTCTGTCATAGTATATATCTGTCCAATAATTTTCATGTTCTGTTTTCAATTCTACCATCTTTTGAAGGAGTCAATCAACAGTTTTAATTGTTAGAGCTGGAAATTGATTCAAAAATTCAATTTTCACCAACTGCCTGCTCAGAAATATGCCTTCTCTTAGCTTATTATTCAGCTGTAATCCTTCTCCATTACTGTCCTAACAGCTTAATTTTTGCCAAAAATTAATCTTACTTCGACAAAAATGGAAAGTTTTTCAACTTTTATAATTTCATTTTGATTCAACTCAGTATTCCATTGAACAGAATATCAAAAGCAATAAGCATGAATACAGTTTAAACTTTTAATTCATGTTCAATAATTTTTTAAACAATAATTAGGAATGGTGTTGTACTGGAACTCCTAAATATCAATATTGTACAGATTAATGCTTTAAGCATGTACTTTTCATGCAAATTCTTGCTTATCAGTGAAATACTTGCTGTCTGTTTCAACTAATTCATTACATGCTGGAAAGCTCAAATTCCATGAAGTGGTTGAAGAATACTTGGAACATTTTAAAAAGTAATTAAATGACATCCAGAAACTTTTTTTTCTGACTTATTTACAACTTTATTTCTCTGAGAACTTTCACTATTAGTCAACTTTCTTATATAAGACAAAGCAGAAGAATTAGACCATTTGGCCTGTCGACTCTACTCCACCATTTGATCGTGGATGGTATATTTCTCAACCCATTCTCTTGCGTTCTTCCTGTAATGCTTGAGCCCTTACTAATCAAGAACCTATTTATCTCTTGTCTTAAATACAGTCAATGACTTGACCTCCACAGCCTTCTGCAGCAATGACTTCCACAAATTACCCATCCTCTGACTGAAGAAATTCCTCCTCCTCTCAGTTCTAGAGGGTCGTCCCTTCACTCTGAAGTTGTACCCTCAGGTCCTAGTCTCTACTACTAGCGGAAACATCTCCACGTCCACTCTATCCAGACCTCTCACTATTCTATAACTTTCAATCAGATTCCTGCTCATCCTTCTAAACTCTGAGTGCAGACCCAGAGTCCTCCACTGCTCCTCATATGATAAGCCTTTCATCTCCAGGATCATTCTACTACACTTCCTCTGGACCCCCTGCAAAGCCAGGACATCTTTCCTTGGATATAAGGCCCAAAACTGCTCACAATATTCCAAATGTGCATTCCCACTTGATCCTTTTCAGGAAGAATATTCTGAAGATTCACAACCCTCCACAAGAATAAAAAAAAACCAAATCTCACCAAATGGCCAATCCCTGATTTTTTAACTGTGATCCCAATTCTAGATTTTCCCATAAGGGAAAACATTTTCTCCACATTTACCCTGTCAATTAAATCCCTACAGGATTTAATATGTTTCAATCAAATTGTCACTTATTCTTCTGAACTCTGGCAGATACAAGCTTAATCTGTCTTACCTTGCCTCATAAAAAACCCACACCATTCCAGTAATGCAGTAAACCTTCTCTGAACTCCCTCCAATACTTTTGCATCTTAGATAAAATGACCAACACTGTGGACAATACACAATGAGCTATTGTTATAAACAATTTCTTTAGGTTTCTTGCAAAGCGTGCTTTCTAACTGACATTTCACACTTTTAATGACTGCACAATTTTGACTTGATAGTATTTAATGCATAAAATGTTTATTTGTTTATATATATCCCTACTTTTATCATGCTAAACAAGTGTTCTGCAAGCATTTAACATCACAAAATCAATACAAGAATACAATTTTAATTATTTTAATAAATTGCATCTTTGAATCAAAGACAGAGTTAGTCTCAGCATTTAATCCCTATAAATTTGCAGCATAGAGTCGTATAGCACGGAAACAGACCCTTTGCTCTACCTCATCGACATCGACCAGACATCGCAATCTGACTTAGTTCCATTAGTTGGCATTTGGCCCATATCACTCTTAAACTCTTCCTATTCATATTTCCATCCAGATGGACTTTAAATGTTATATTTGTACCAGCCTCTGCCACTTCCTCTGGCAGCTCGTTCCATACACGCACCACTGCCTACATGAAAAAGTTACTCCTCAGGTACTTTTTAAATCTTTCCCCTCTCACCTTAACCCTATGCCCTCTAGTTTTTCAACTCTCCCCACACTAGGTAAAAGACCTTGGCTATTTACCTTATCCATGGTGCTCATGATTTTATAAACCTCCATGAGGTCACCCCTCAACCTCTGACACTCCAGGGAAAATAGCCCCAGCATATTTCAGCCTCTCCCTATAACTCAAATCCTCCAGTTCCAGCAACATTATTGTAAAACTTTTCTGCACCCTCTTAAGTTTAACAACATCCTTCCGATAGAAGGGAAAACAATTTAGTCGAAGTAATGAGAGGAGAAGAAATGTTTACCTAGAACTATGAAACAGATGTCTTTACAATTATAAATACTTAGAAATGTCTTGAGACTTAAGGGCATGGGAAATCAACATTACTCGCATCAATCGTCTCATTGGGCATGAAATTCTGACCAATTGTTGCTTTGCTTCACAATGTCTAATTCAGGAATCAAATCAAATGCAAAATGAAATGTCATAACATCAACATCTTCATCGTAAGTGGAGAGATAAAGGTGAAATTATGTCAATTTTTGAAAATCAGTATTAAATTTATACTATTTGAAACTCCTTTTGCTGAGAAGCAGTGCTACAATGGTACCTACAAAGCATGACACAGCATTGTTAACTTCCATACTTCAGAAATTTCATAATTTTTCTAATTACTTGGCCTCTTCATTTATTCAATGTATAAAAGATCAATGATTATGATGTGTAAACCTTCACCCTCAATCAGAATCTGATTGGTGATCTTATATTAATGTCTTTGTCCGTTGCCAAAAAGCATACAATTAAAGCCAAGCATTTTTCTAGCTTTCAGGTGTTTTGCGCAAACATACCGACAACATAAATATACCATAAAATCACAATACTTATTGAAATTTTACTGAAAAATATACTTGGAACTTTTTTTATTCATTAATGGGATGAGGGCATTGCCTGCTAGGCAGCATTTATTGCCCATTTCCAATTGCCCAGAGGGCAATTCAGAGTCAACCACATTGGGGTGGGTCTGGAGTCACATGAAGGCCAGACCAGGTAAGGATGGCAGTTTCCCTTCCTAACGGCAATCTGCTCTTAGTCTAGTAAACCTTCTCTGAACTGCATCCAATGCATTAACATTTTTCTGTAATTCTAGTGATTAGTACTGTACACAGTACTCCAGATACAATCTCACCAATACCTTGCATAACTGAAGCATAACCCTTACTTTCACATTCTTTTCCCTTTGCGCTTCCCTTTGCACAGATATATGCTGTAGGACACCAATATTTCTCTGTATCTCAGACCTCTGCAACCTCTCATCATTTAGATAATACGCTGCTTTTTTATTCTTTCTGCCAAGTCAATTGCCCACATTGTTCTCATTTGCCAAATCTTTGCCCATTCACTTAATCTATGTATATCCTTTTTAGGCTACTTACATCCTCTTCACAATGCAATTTCTACATATTTTTATATCATCAACAAGTTTAAATACCATGCATTCAATCCCTTCGTCCACATCATTTATATATAGAGTAAAGAGTTAAGAAGGCAGGAGGAAAGGGTTTGAGAAACATATCAGACATGATAGAATGGTGGAGCAGACTCAATAGGCTGAATGGCCTAATTATGCTCTTATATCTTATGGTCTTAAGCCCTTGAGTGTTGTTGGAGCTGCTGAGTATTGCTGAGATGTAACGTAGGTACATTCAGAGTGTTATCAGGGAAAGAGTTCAGGGATTTTTTGACATATATATGAAAGGATAATGCTCGGCTAGTCTAGGGAACAGCTCTTTTGATTTTGGTGCTCGGGTGTTAGGATGCTGTTGTATCCAACAGCATCGTAGGTCAACACAACATGGGCCACTGTTATTGTTTTATTCTCATTGTCTTATAGTGGTTTGATACAACTTAGAAGCTAGTTAACACTTACTTACATTGCTATGGTTATTTAGGCCCAACAGATTTCTGTCTCTAAAGGGTACCGTTAAACCAAATGGGTTTTTAATATAATAACCTAGCAGGTATATTGTTGCAGTTAGTTTTTTTAAAATTCCAAATGTGCATAATCTACTGAATTTAAATGCCTTAGATTTTGTTGTGGGATTTGAACTTCAGCATCTGTGTTGCTAGCATGGTAATAAAACCACTATGTTACCATTCCTGACTCTTCTCATGTGAATTCCAATCTTTGTTGTGGAATCGTCCAACAATTGGTGTGGGCAACTTCAGACTACTATGTCTTATGCTCTAGTATCCTATTGTTCCCATTTTTGGATTATCATGATTGTCATTGGGGCGGAAGGATTTGTCTCTTAAATGATTCTGCTGTAGAGTCTGGTACATTTGAACAACAAACTTTTATTTACATATGACACGACGTACAGACAGTGAACTCCACTAGCTCAGAGTGTCACCTTCAAGAGGGTGCTCCAGTTTCCTCTTACAGTCCAAAGATGTGTAGATTAGATGGATTGGCTGTGGTAAATTGTCCCTAGTATCCAGTGAGGTGCAGGCTAGGTGGGTTAGCCACGGTAAATGTTGAGGGGTGTTGGGTCTGTGTGGTTTGGTCTTCAGAAGGTCAGTGCAGGCTCCATGGCCAAATGGCTTCTTTCTGCACCCTAGAGATTTTATGATTCTATTAGATCTCTGTCCAGCTCTTTGTAATACTTGTACTACAATTCTTCCTCACCTGATTGTAGCACTTGATAACTTACAAGTTTTAAAAAAAAACAATAGCTAAATATGATTTCGACTGCATTGAGTTAATTTTGTTAAATGTTTAATGAAATTTGTACATGCATTGTGTACTACAGCCAATTGGAGAAATATATTTGTACACTCACACACTGAATTTCTATTCTCATGTGACTTCTGTAGCTGTTATCTATAGCAAGGCTTGAAGGCAGACGTCATCATGCAGCTGAAATGGTGTGCATTATGAGAACTATAACACAGCCAGCTGATGTAAGAAACAGCGAGAAAGAATTACAAATAGTCTGCAACTTTGTACTGCCGAATGGGTTAGTATGGCGTTGAATTTTCCAGCTCCTGCTTCTGTAGAAATAAAATGCAATTTGAAACAGAAGTGGAGCTTCTTTCAGCCTTAATGCTAGCATACAGAATAGTCACAGAGTTAAACAGGAAACCTAGACAAGTAAAAGTAGCAGTTTTGTTATGACTGGGGAAAAAGTGCTACAATCTGAATTGCACTCTAGATCTCATTAGGAAGCAGGAAAGTCACACTGCTTAAACGTTAAAGTTCCTGAAGACCAAATTTGATCCCTCTTCTGTTATTACTTAAAAACAGTTTGCTCATTTGAAATATTTGCAGAAGATACAGTAGAAAGATTAAGGTCAGGGTGCAGGACATAAATATTTCAGAGGGCTCCATACGAAAATAAAGGACACAGATCCAGCATGAGTAAAGCAATGTTCTAACTGCAAGAAACTAAATTATAAATAAATATGCAAATGTTTTTTTCCCCTGGAAAGAGATTTGGACATTGATTGATTCTGATCAATCTACACTACATAATAGTTTGGAACTATCCAATTTCAAGGTGATAAATGGAGTTTGAGAGTTCTGAAATGATTTCTGCTCAAGAATACTCTGTGAATATAAAATGTCACAAACACACTGGTACTATGTGCAACATCATGAGTTTTGCAGATCTGTTTACAGGGCTGAACATTGTGATCCAAAAATGAAGCCATTGAATGTAAAGTTAACGATCTATGAGGGGACAGTGCACTTCTTAAGAAGGCAAATTAAGCTGAGAGCCCAACAAAATGAGCAGAGAGAAGACCTGCGGTTGCAGATGGTTGTCATTAAGCAAAATCCACTCATCCCAGCTGAAACAAGTCTAAAATCTTAGACAAGTAACCTGAAGGGATGTGCAATGTTTCAAACAGCATCAAAGCATTGACTGCTGAATAGATCCTAACAGATTAGAAGGATGTTATTACACGTCCTGCTTGTCTTCCAAGTGAATATCAGCTTGAAGTAGATGCATCTGCCATGGAGAGTTTTAGCTGCCTACTGACAAGACAAGATGGAAGAGTTGAAAAGCAGGTAGTAATAAAAAAAGTCTCACGGATTGGACTACTTTCCGTAGTTCTCTTCAGAGTAGACTAAATACTTGCATGGATATGTTTCAACATTTCTCGTCTCATCTTCGTAGGGATAAGGATTTTAGTTCTTGGTATTAGACAGCAGCTTGGATCATCACTTCATTTCTAAAAGCCCAACACACTCTTCTAGCACCAGATTAATACATCATGGACAAAGGCTATCCTTTCATCACTATTTCCTGCAGCACTTGGAAAGGACCATCTTTGCGTGTAGTTTGATCTGAGCTGGAATGATGGTTTCCAGAGCATGTCATTCTGTTGCTTTTTTAGTTGCAGTTGGAGGACTTCACAGTCTGTATTAGCCTCCTCAACTTCTGCTGCCCTTGCTTGTATGTCACTTTGAGATGGTATCTCTGGAAACAATGTCATATTCTTTTGATGTTTTTGCAGTAAATAGATGCCATTCAAAAAAAAAAATGCTTCCAAGGGGCTTTTCTTCAGATTGTGCCATTGCATGATGTGTCGCCAAAAAAAAAAGAAAAAGAGCCAGGTATTTTTTCCTCAATTTGTGCATAATGACATTAATGCCTGGATGTAAATGCAACTAGTTGCCCTTGCTGAATGAGGTATTTTCCAAATCCCGTCTCATTGTCATCAACACTGTGCTGATTTCATACCACGGCACTGGTGTTTTCATCACTCGTTGTTTGATGGTGAAAGCTGTTATTTTTGTTCTGAGGTCCCAATATGACTGAACATTCTTTGAAATGAACTAGCATTGAGATTTAGTCCTGAAGACAAATTTGGTTGAGATCTTTTTTAGGTAATTCACAAAATCCATCGAGTTATTATATCACTTTCACATTTGTTTGTTGCTCTATCTCTACTATTATTCTCACCTTCCAAAAGGTCATGGTGAAGTATTTTTGCTGTCAGTGTATGACCTGTTGTCAGAAATTTGTCAAGAATATTGTTAAAAAAAAACCTGCTGTTTTCATCTAACGCCATGTGGCAGTGTCCATCCTTCACACCTAGGGTTATAAAGTTCTCAGTCTCCACAAGTTGTGACAAACTTCCTTCAATCATTGACATGAGGTAGCGCAATTGCATCAGAGCTTTATGGCGATTTCTCAGATCTTTGCAGACTTTCATCTTTTCAGATTTTTTCACTGCTAATATGCTGCTGGACCAGTATCTATTGCCCATCCCTAATTGTCCTTGAGAAGATGATGGTGAGATGCCTTCTTCAACTGATGCACTGTATACACCCACAATGTTATTAGGGAGGGAGTTCCAGGATGTTTAACAGCAACAATGAAAAAACAGGTGGTATATTTCCATGTCTGGGTGGTGAGTGGCTTGGAACGGAACTAGCAGATGGCAGTGTTCTCATAGGTCTGCTGCCCTTATTCTTCTAAATGGTAGTAGTTGTGGGTTTCAACTTTCTACTGTGCATCTTGTAAATTGTACACACTGCTGCTACTACTGAGTATTGGTGGTGGAAGAAATGGACATTTGTGGATATGCCATCAATCAAGCTAACTGCTTTGTTCTCAATGTTATCAAGAATTTCTTCATCTAAACAATAGTTAATCTGTGGAACTCATTTGCCACGGAAGCCAAGTCATTGGGTGTCTTTAAGGCAGAGGCAGATTGGCTCTTGATTTGTGAAGGGATCAAAGTTCATGGGGAGAAAGCAAGAGAATGGGGTTGTAAAGCATATCAGCCATGATTGAACTGCGGTGCTGACTTGATGGGCCTAATTCTGCTCCTGTAACTTGTGATCTTACGCTTCTTGAGTGCTGTTGCAGCTGCACACATCCAGGCAAATGTGAAGTATTCCATCACATTCCTGACTTCTGCCTTGTAGATGGTAGACAGGCTTTAGGCAGTCAGGAAGTGCGTTGGCCTGCTCTCATAACTACTGTATTTATATGGCTCATCCAGTTCAGTTTCTGGTCAATGGCATACCCCAGGACGCTGGGATTCAGCGATGGTAATACCATTGAATGTCAAAGGGCAATAGTTGGACTCTCTTGCTGGTGATGGCCATTATCTGGCACTTTTGTGGTGCAAATGTAGCTTTTCACTTGTCAGCCCAAACCTGGATATTGTCCAGGTCTTGCTGCAGTTGGCCATGGGCTGTTTCAGTATCTGAGGAGTCACAAATGGTGCTGAACATTATGCATTTATCAGTGAACATCCTCACTTCAGATCTTGTGATGGAGGGAAGATGCTGAAGATGGTTCGGCCATGGATACTCCCCTGAGGAACTCCTGCAGAGATGACTGACCTCCAACAATCACAACCATCTTCCTTTTTGTCAGGTCTGACTTAAACTAGCAGAGAATTTTCCCTCTGACTCCCATTGATTCAGGTTTTGATAAGTCTACTTGCTGCTGCCTTGCCGTTAAGCGTAGGCACTCTCATGTCACCTCTGGAGTTCAGCTCTTTTGTGCATCTTGAACCAAGGCCGTAGTGAAGTTGAAATGGCCCTGGCAGAACTCAGACCAAGTATCATCAAAACGTTAGTACTAAACAAAGCTGTTTGACAGAGCTGTTGATGCCACCTTTCACCACTTTGATAATTGAGAGTAGACGGATGGGGAAATTGTTGATTGCGTTGAATTTGTCCTGTTTTTTGCATGCAGGTCGTCAGTAGGTGCCTGTGTTGTTGCTGTACTCGAATAACTTGGCGAGGGGCATGACAAAATCTGAAGCAGACATCTTCAGCACTATTGGCAGGGCCCATCATATTTCCAGTATCTGGTGCTTTCAGTCCTCTCATGATATCACATGGAGTCTATTGAATTAGCTGAAGTCCAGCACCTGAGAAGCCGGAAACCACTTGGGAGCTGAGATTGATCTCCCCTTTGGCATTTAATAGCCGAAGATCATTACAAATGCTTCGGCCTCATTCCACCACTGACATGTTGGGATCTCTAATCAGTGAAGATGGCAATGTTTCTGGTACCTCCGGTGATTTGTTTAATAGACTACACCATTCCTGTGGCAGGACTGCTGAGCTTAGATCTGATGTGTGGGTTATTGAATCATTTTGCTGTAATTCGCCGCTATGGTATTTGGCACACAAGTAGTCCTAAAGGTTCACCAGGTTAACACCTCACTTTTCAGCATGCCCTCCTGTACTCTCCATTGAAACAGGGTTGATACCCTGGTTTGATGATAACAGTCGAGTGGAAATTGCTGGGCCATGTGGTTGTAGAGTATTGGGGTACAATTGCACTACTGCTGATGGCCTATAGCACCTCATTGATTCCCAGTCTTGAGTTACTAGACCTGTTTGAAGTCTGTCCCATCTAGCATGGTGATAGTACTACACAAGTTGATGGAGAACATCGTCAACGTGAAGGTGGGATTTCATCTCCATGAACCTTGTGCCATGGTCACTGCTACATATACTGTCAAATGCATATACAACAGGCAGAGTAGCGTGGATGCAGTTAAGTATGTTTTGTTTTCCTCATTTTTATTCCCACATCCCTTACTGCAGACCCAATCTAGCACCTACATCTTTAAGGACATGGCCAGCTTGGTCAGTAGTGGTGCTGCCAAGCAACTCAAGAGATGAACATTGAAGGCCCCCGACCAGAATATATTCCACTTCCTTGTCACACTCTATGCTTCCTCCAAGTGGTGTTCAACATTGAGGAGTACTGATTTATCAGCTGAGAGAGGGAAGTACATGGTAATAAATGTGCATTTCCCTTGTCCACATTCAACCTGTAAGCCAAGTCTGAAAAGATTTTGACTCAGGTTTCTCAGCAAGCTTGAGCTACAGCGCCATCATCCTGTTCCTAGATGAAATTGATTCCATATTTTGATCATATTCACTCAATGGAGCACATGGCTGTTCTGTTAAACAGCAGATGCTCTCTATTCTTCAGAAATCTTTTTGCCAGGACATTACATGGAATGCAGTCAATATTGAGAACTCCCGACACAACTCCCTCCTAACTATATGTATAAGCTATTGACATCTCTGCTGCTTCTGTCCTGCCTCTGGAACAGGACACAGGAAAGGATGGTGATGGTAGTCTCTGCCTAAGGTATAAGTCTATGGGGATGTCTGGCAGCTGTTGCTAGAAAATCCTCATTCCTAGAATAAGTCTCAAATTGTTTCTGTCCCCCTCCTTAATGGCTCACATACGCCTCCTAAAGGGTGGGTCCCAGAACTCCAGCCAAGGCTAGCCAAAAGAGGGAGGAGGGGTTTAATCCTAACCTCCAAGCTTTTGCTTTTCCTTCCCTATTGGTAAAGCCCAGGATCATATACACAGCTTCAACTGCTCACAGACTTTGTCCGCTCATATTGAATGATGGTCGAACATATAATCACTCTTCTCGTGAACTTCCTTTAAAATTATAGCTTTAGAATCCTCGCTGATATGTTGTCTTTATTTATTTTTGAAATCAACTCTAAATTGCAAGCTGAAAAATGACATGAGCTTTATGTCAGTTTGTGACAAAAGGAAAGCAGACTCAGTAAGCTTTGTTAGGGGGAACCAGGTTGATTCTTGATCAAAAAGAAAAATTCTAACAGACAATTTCTTCTTGGGTCAGTGTTTAAACCGGTAATAGAAGTTGACCATTGAGGAGGTTAGTACCTAGTGATTGGTTATGACAAGTCTGGAAGGGACCCAGCATTCAAGCAGATGGCAGTCATTGAATTGTAAATTGAGTGTATCAGGCTCTGCGTAGGCTGCTACTGAAACAGCAAGAAGATTTGAAAGCTCCCTGCTTACTCTGATATACCAGATTCAAGAAGCCCAAAGAATGGAAAGCCAGGTTATAAATATTTCTGTCTTTGTCTGGGTGAACGAAGAAGGTGACTCTAATCAATAGGTACATATAGAGAGGGTGGTTAAAGGGGCATTTGGCACACTTGCCTTCATTGCTCAGTCCTTTGAGTATAGGAGGCAGGAAGTCATGTTTAGATTGTACAGGATGTTGATAAGGCCTCTTCTGGAATACTGTATCCAGTTCTTGTCACCTAGTTATAGAAAGGATACTGTTAAGCTTTATATATAAGGAGTCATGTCTCACTAACTTAATTGAGTCTTTTGAAGAAGGGGGGAGTGATGAGGGCAGAGCAGGGGGGGGAAAAAAAATGTCCAAAACTAGAAGGCATAGGTTTAAGGGGAGAGTGCAATAATGTAAAAGGGATCCGAGGGGCAACATTTTCTATGTAGAACGTGGTGCATCTATGGAAACGATCTGCCAGAGGAAGTGGTGAGGCTTGTACAATAACAATATTTAAGACATCCAAATGGATATTTGAATAGAAAGGGTTTAAGAAGGAGATGGGGTAAATGGGGCTAGGGTTTTTACAGGATATCTGTTCAGCCTGGATGAGGCTGAGTTTCTGTGCTTTATCACTGTGATGGTGAGCTGGAGAAGGTTCAGAAGAGGTTTTGAATTATAGGAAGAGAGAGGTTGGAGAGGCTGGGACTTTACTCTACTGGACCATTGGAGGGTGAGAGGTAATCTTATAAATAAACAAACATGAGGTAGAGATAGAGTTAAGGGTAGTGTACTGTCTCTCTCTCTCTCTCTCTCTCTAGGATAGGAGAGCAAGACTAGGGGGCACAATTGTAAAGGTGAGAGGAAAGAAAGTTTTTTTTTTAAATTTACCCCATGTCTTTAATAAAGATAAGCAAACAGAGTGGAAGAAAGTTCCTGAGGAAGTGGTGGATGTAGGTACATTTACACCATTTAAAAGACATTTGGATGAGTGTCTAGTACATGAACAGGGAAAGGTTGGGTGGGGTGGGGTGGTGGGGAAGAAGATATGGAGCAGGCCTGTAGGACTAGTTTAGTTTAGGATTATGTTTGGCAATGGGCTAGTTAGACTGAAGGTTCTTTGTCCATGGTGGAAGTTAAGTGATTGCCACTTTGACAGTGATTCTTTCATAAAGATAAAATTAGCCAGATTTCCTGGATTTTCTGTGAATGGGAATCTGAAAACAAGTATTTCAGGTTTAAAGCACAGACAGACATTAAATCAGCTTACTGTGTTATAATTTCAGCAGAAAGAAAAATTTAATGTCTGTCTAAAACAGTTAAAAGACTTAATTTCCAGACAAGGCAGCAGGGGGCTGGATGAACACCATCATAGGAGCAGGAAAACTTGACATTTCAGGTCTAGACCCTTCATCAGAAAATTTCTAGACACTTGTGTTGCATCTTACTTGCAAAGTCTGGGATTAGTCATTTAAAAGTCTTGTTCAGAACAATTTGAGTGACTGGTTTTATTGTGTTGCAAATATAGGAGGTAGAAAAGCTGATAATTCATCAGCAGTCTGTCTCCCTTTTGCAACAGGGACCTTTATACGGCCTCTCTTCATTCTTCCGGCTAAAGTGAATAGTGTCACCATGCTGTATTAAATTGCATCGGTCTCTCGTCTTCATTCCACCAAATGCCTCTGTCCTTTTGAAGTTCTACACTTCTTTTCTCAGTTCACAATACAAATTAGTTCATTATTACCTATTGCAAGAATTTAACTGAATATTTTTGAGCTCAACTGTAAACATAACCATGCTGTACAACTCATTATACTGAAATCTCCAACAGCACCTGGGTGTATCAATAAAACATGTTGAAAAAGTATTACCTTGAGGAATATAAAAGTGACTATGCATGTACAACCATTTTGGATCATAAATGTCACTTCTACGATAAAAGGGGCAACAGCATACCAATTACAGCCCAGGTTTGGAACCAATAGATAGTAAAGCTGTGGATAAAATAAAAACTAAAAAGAAAGTAAAATGCAGTGCTGGTGTGAAATCTACTTTTACCAGACTGAAACTCCTGGATCACTAATGTTGGCTCTGTCACACTGCTGCCAGTGCAAACTGGCACTGATCTCATCTAATCTGGACCTGGCTACATTGGGCGACTGGAAGGCCAATAATTTTTTTGGCCGGGATGTGAAGTAGTAACACAGGTGGTGGTGCACTTAAGCATCAGTGGCTCCTATTCCCTTTAACTAGGAGGAGCTTCTGCCTTAAAGAACTTGCAACTTTTGTTGGGGGTGGGGGCAGAAGACAGTAGCCAACCGGCATTATCACAAGACCATTAGTCCAGAAACTCATTCTGGGGACCTGGGTTCAAAATCTGTCAGAATGTAGAATTTGAAATCAATTTGTAGAAAAATCTAGAAGAATCAACTGATGACCGTGAAACTATTGTCAAAAAACCCAGCTGGTTCATTAATGTCCTTCAGGGAAGGACAAAAAAAAAAAAAAAAAAAAGCCATCCTCACCTGGTCTGGCCCACATGTGACTCCAGACCAATGTGGTTAGTCTCAAATTGCCCTTTGATATATCTGAGTGTGTTACTGGGCCATTTCATTCACTACAAACTCTCAAATTAAACTGGATCGATCACCCAACATAAACCTAGACACTGGAAAAGACAACAGCAGAAATAGTTCCACTGATGCTGCGAAGCCTCCTTACTTAATCTGTTAGTTAGTGCCAAAATTGGGAGAGCTGTCTCAGATATTCTCAGAGTCATACCTTAGACAGTGACCCAGACATCACTGCCACCATCCCTGGATACGTCCTGTCCTACTGGCAGGACAGGCTCAGAGGTGGAGGCAGTGGTATAGACGCCCTCCCCCCCATGAAGTCTCTCAGCTTCAGGTTAAACATAGCAATCAGCAGGTTTCCTTGCCTATGTACTGATTTATTAGAGGAGGAAGGATGGTGCTCCATGTTGAACACTTGGAGAGGCACAGGAGGCAGCAAGGACTCTGGGTGGGAGATTTTAATGTCCACCACCAAACAGTGGCTCAGCAGCAGTACTACTGTTTGAGCTGGTCAGGTCCTGAAAGGACATAGCTGCTAGACTGGGTCTGCAGCAGGTGGGGAGGGATCCAACAAGAGGGAAAAACTACATTTGACCTTATCCTTACCAATCTGCCGGCTGCAGATACAAATACCATTGGTGAACAGATGCAAAAAAAAAAAAAAGTGATCACCCAGTGTTCTTGTGTAGATGAAGTCCCACCTTCACCTCTATTGCCTGTGTGGCACTATCACTGTGCTAAATGGGACATACTTCAACACATCTTACATCCAAGAGGCACTATGGGCCATCAACAAGAGATTTGTACTAAAGCACAATCTGCAACCTCATGACCTGGCATACCCCCCACTCAACCGTTACCACTAAGCCAGGGGATCAACCCTGGTTCAGTGGAGAATGCAGGAATACATGCCAGGAGCAGCACCAAACATACCTTGAGAATGATGGGTCAACCTTCTAAAATAAAGACTACTTGCATGCCAAACAGCATAAAGTAGCAAGTGATAGAGCCAAGCAATCCCACAATGGATCAGATTTAAGCTCTTCACAACTGCATGTGGCAGGACTGCAATGTTGATGGTCATGTCACAAAGCACGGAAACAGATCCTTCAGTCCAACTAGTCCATGCCAGATATAATCCCAAACTAAACTAGTTCCCACCTGCCTGCACTTGGACCATATCCCTTCAAATATTTCCTATTCATGTACTTATCCAAATGTCTTTTAAACATTGTCACTGTAGCCACATCTGCCACTTCCTCTTGAGGTCATTCCACACATCCAGTATAAAAAAAACATTATCTCTCGTCTTTAAAACCTCTCTCCTCTCACCTTTAAAATATGCCCCATAGTCTAGAAATCCTCCACCATAGGGAAAGATACCTATTATTCTCATCTACAATCCTCATGATTTCCTAAACCTCTATAAAGGTCATCCCTCAAATCTCCCATACCTTCAGTGAAGAACATCCCAACCTACCCATATGACAAACTCATTTGGAGGACGCTCCACAAATATCCCCATCCTCAAAATGGTGGAATAGCCCAGCACATCAGTGCAAAAAGTAAAAGGTTGAAGCTTCTTTAGCAATCTTCAGCCAGAACTGCTATGTAGCAGATCCATCTCAGCCTCTAGTGGTCCCCAGCATTACAAAATACTAATTCAGTTTTCTCTCCACATGATCATCATGTGGTTGGTTGGAAACCGAATACTGCAAAGGCTGTGTGCCCTGACACCATTCCAGCAATAATACTGAAGACTTGTGCTCCAGAACTTGCTGCTCCTGTAGCCAAGCTCTTCCAGTGCAGTTACAACACTGACATTTACCCAGATGTAGAAAATTGCCCATATCCTGTACACAAAAAAGACAAGATATATCCAACCCAGCCAACTACCACCCCAGTCTACTCTCAAAGCGTCAATAAAGTGATGGAAGAGGTCATCAGTGCTATTAAGCACTACCTGCTCAGCAAGGCCCAGTTTGGGTTCTGCAAGGGCCACCTCAGCCCCTGACTTCATTACAGCCTTGGGTCAAAAGTTGAATTCCAGAGGTGAGGCAAGAGTGACAGCCCTTGACATCAAGGCTGAATTCAACCAAATGTGGCATCAAGGAGACCTAGCAAAACTGGAATCAATGAATATCAGGGGCACATTGCTGATTAGACTCATACCTGGCACATAGGAAGATGGTCATTGACAGGGGAAAGTCATGGTTGGAGGTCAGTCATCTCAGCTCCAGGACATCTCTGCAGGAGTTCCTCAGGCTGGAGTCCTGGACTCAACCATCTTCAGCTGCTTCAATGACCTCCCTCCATCATAAAAAGGTCAGAAATAGGGATGTTTTGCTGATGATATCACAATGTTCAGCACCATTCATGATGGCTCATACTGAAGCAGTCCACATTTGAAATGCAACAAGATCTGGACAATATCCAGACTTGGGCTGACAGTGGGAAGTGACTGACATCTGCATTCCACAAAATGCCAGGCAATGACTATCAAGAAAAAAAATTAACCACCACCCCTAACATTCAACATCCTGAGGATTAAAAAGTTTTCCAAAAATTCAACTGGGCTCACCACAACAGTGACTGCTAGAGCAGGCCAGAGGTTAAGAATACTGCACCTTTAAGTAACTCACCTCCTGACTCCCCAAAACCTGCCCATCATCGATAAAAGGTACACCTCACCACTTGCCTGGATGGGTGCTGGTCCAACACAAGAAGCTCGAAACTATCCAGGACAAAGCAACCCATCTTGTTTGGTACTACATCCATAAGCCATTACCCCCAACTTTCAGTAGTACCATGTACCATCTACAAAGACGCACTGCAGAAATTCAAATATCCCTATGATAGCACCTTCCAAACTCAGCACTTCAAATAGAGGACAATGGAAGCAGACATGTGAACACTAACACCACCAGCAGCACCTACAAGTTCCCCTCCAAACCACTCACCACCCCGACGTGGAAATTGATCACTGCTCCTTTGTGGTCACTGGGTCAAAAATCCTAGAGTTTTCTCCCAAATAGCATTGTGGGTCAACCCACAGCAGGTTGATTGCAGCAGTTCAAAGCAGCAGCTCACTACCAGCTTCTCAAGCACAACTAGGATGGGTAAAGCAACGCTGGCCAACTGTAACACCCACATCCCAAAAAATGAATTTCTAAAAAGTGTTCAGCTGCAGTGTCAGGTAAATCTAGCATAATGTGCTTACTGCACACAGTTGAACTACTTGCCTTTGAAAATAGGTAATATCTTAACAGTAGATGTTATTTTCATGCTGAAAAGGGCACACCACCAGAAAGACAAACACTCCAGCCACTGTTAGGCTCCTTCAAAAATACCATAACTGGATTGGGAGCAAGAAGAGACAGCAAGTGTTGCCTTGTGACTAAAGCACTTTCGTCCAATTTTAACAGTCAATGAAAGTCACCAGTGTGTACACAAGTTTCATATGGTCATTAAGTTTCATATGGCAAGTTATTAACATACTGAACCCCAAGACAAAGAACTGCAGATGCTGTAAATCAGAAACACAAAAATTGCTGAAAAACTCTTGCAGGTCTGGCAGCATCTGTGGAGAGAAAGCAGAGTTAATGTTGTTTAGGGTCCAGCAACACTTCTTCAGAACCCTTTCAGAAAATACTGAAACAAGTTACTGACAGTCAAATGGTTAGAAAATCTGTTAGGTCAATGATCCCAATCACAGGGTGTGGGCCACAGAATCAGTAATGATGTAGGCCTACAACCAACATTCCCAGCAGGTGATGCTCCATGAAAAGGATTGGTGGTTATTTGCTGTACACATTGGAAATAAATGCTAAAACAATCAAGTTATTTTTGTTAACAGTATTTGTAGATTTTTACTGATAAAAAAAGAACAAAACTACAGCCCTCTCAGGCATTACACATCAGCAGCTATTGTCAGCTCACATCATACCACACAGACAATATTAGATTAAAACAGTCAGTAAAAATGAAAGACAACTTCCCATTCATTAGAAAACAAAACCAATGCCCCAATGTGAGAACAGTATTTCTTGTAAAGCTAAAGTGAGATTGGGAGAGTCAATAGGGATGTGAATATCACAGGGATTATGAAGAAGCACATCTATGCAAACAGGGAATAAATTATGGGAGTCACTTTCTGCCATGGCAATAAACAAAGCAGATAATTACATAACCTTTTGGGTATAGTTTTCAAAATAAGTTCCAATACAGAACTGAGTTTACAAAAGCTCAATGTTTTTTTTTATTTTTGAAACAAAACTAAAATCTCAAGCAGAGAGATTCCTACAACAGTATACAACTGATTCTTTAACATTTTCCTTAGACTAATACTGGAACAAAAAAAAGTTGTTCACTGGCATGTCAGCAACTATGTACAAGAACAAAATTGGAAAATAAAATACAATTGATAATTAAGATGCATTTAAGAATGCAGCTCACACAAAGCTATTATATTAACTTCAATTTTTGCTGTAGCAGCTTCCATTAACTGAAGTATTGGTGCAAAAGGCTGTTCAACTCATGTAATTACCACCTTTCTTTCAGGCTCAGTGATGTTAGCGAGCTACATTTGATCAGATGTGTTAATTAATTTCTTACTTCACTTTGATAAATTCTCCCATTATTCAAATGCAAATATACTCTTTATCATAGTCAGTTCAAAACCTGTTAACTGAAAACTGTTTCAAATTCTTAACAAAATTTCCAGTTATAGTCTGTGGCTTACGCAACAGCAAACAGTTTGCAGTTCATCTTGTTACCCCAAAAATCAGTCCAGGTTTGGTAGTATTACAGAATTCCAGGTCTATTGCAGAGGATAGAAAATAAATTATATTTGTATCCGCAGTTTCAAAAGCTTTTACTCCCTCGATCTTCACCCAGACCAACTTCAATATTTTACAAAAGCCATGGCAAGTATTGGTTTTGATATAAACATGCATTTTTTTTAATGGTACTATCAGCAACAGGCATGACAAATTGTATGAACAGTGCGCTGCTACAGGCTATGCAACTTATTCCTTTCTGTCCCAGAAAGTTTCTCTGCATTCTTTCCTTTGTTCACTTCAAATAGGCTACCTACACATTAATAGGCAGAAACAAGACAAGTTACTTTACACAATTTGCAGAGGATAGGGAATGAAAAAAACATCTTGCTGAGATTATTGGTGCCGAGTTTCAGCCTACTGGCAAGTTCTCTACTAATAACCCTGATGTGTTATGCATTATTAACAATCCCTTGTATAATGAGTCCTGAAATGTTTCCACTTGGGATGTTCAAAAGGAACAGTGGCTCTACCCAACTGTAATTTTCCTCAACTAATGGATAACATGAAAATGCACATGAAAAGGCCACATCACGCAGCAGATAGCATCCTTGCCTCTGAAAATGCGCTCAGAGTTTATGTTAGACAACTAAAGAGGAAGAATTGCTAAGTTCCTGGTTAAACTGTATCTCTCTTGTACTCTGAATACAGTTTTGCCTCCTTCAGAAATGCTTTAATCAAAATGCAGAACACCTCATTGGTATTTGTTAGCTTACCAATTAAGTCCACTTGGCAAGGTTGGAGAACATTTGCCAGTTAGTCAAGGGAAGGTGGTTTAACAAAGATTAATTAAGCTGTTAACATTTGTATTTGTGAAACTGTGCTGTAGGCAAGTTAGCTGCCTGTTTTCCCTCCATTACAGTAATTACATTTAAAGTACACCATTGTTGCAAAACTTTTATAGCCATTGAGGCCTTGAAAAATGTCATTAAAAGTCATTTCTAATCATTAGTTTTTTAACTCAACTAACACTTGGTATGTTATAATCCAGTCACCTGAAAGGTTGACTGTTGCTCATCTGTCTGACTGTCATGTTTAGTCCTTGACAAGAAGTTGGTCTTTATTAGGGCAGAGCATTCAAAACACAAAAAAAAACCAAATAAAATGACAACTAGTTGTAACAATATTTCCTCATTACAGTAATACAGGCTCTGCAGTCACATTGCATTTTGAGGCAGTTAAAAGATACTTTTTCAATATATAATCTATACTACCTTTGCCTAAAATATTGAGGGATTTTCAGGCAACTAACGTAAACCCTTATATGTATCACATTTCTCCCATTATCAGGGAGAAACACAGACTCTACTATTGATAATATTCCTAGTGGCTGAAAAATCAACCAAGATCATGCTGGACAGAACATCCTTCCTCCAACATTTTTTTCCTGGAATATTCTCAGACATTTTGACAGGATGCATCCACAGGATCACAAGAATGAATCAGAGTAAGAATCTTCACCAAGTCAGCAATATTCTGACTCAGCCCAGCTATGTTACTGTTCAATTGTGCAAACCCGTACTGGACAGATCGGTCCAATTGCTCCATTCCAGACTGCACGATGCACTTGAGCTCTTGCATTTCAGTTTGTGTCACAGATAATCCAGAGAGGGCTGAAGGTTTTTCAGGTTCTTCCTGAATGGTAGATGGTAGGAGATGCACATTATTTTGTAGCTTAACCGGAGGGACCTCCAGCCTAGATTGGACAGTCCCTTTTAAATCCATTAAATCACTGTGAATTGAATCAAATCCCTCTTTTTGTACATCTATAAAGCTAGTTGTATAGGGTTGATCCACTGGAGTGTCAGAGACAGGAGGCAACTGGCTACTCGAAGGGCTTTGTGCATTTTCTTGTGGTTCTGCAGGCCCAGAGGCAGGTTGTTCTGTCAAAATGACAGAAGAGTCTGTGCATGACTCTTCACGGTCTTCTGACTTCAGAGACATTTCAGGCTCCACCTGCTGCACTGACCCTTCTGGAAATGCAGGGGTTCTGGTCACATCCACATTCTCTAAAGGGAAGTCGGAAGAAGAACGCGGTGTACTATCAAGTCCTGTTGAACAGAAAGAAATTGTGTTAACAATAGAATTTGAAATAAACTTTTTTTTTAAAAAATTCTTGCCATGTTGAACTCCCCTCATCTTAAATGATGATTACCTGTGCAATACAAAATTCTCATTTTTGTTGGTGTTAATAATTTAGAATTCTATTGTAAAATAGATGACCAGTGTAATTTAAGAAATACATAAGATTTATATTTTATACAACAGTGAAAGCAAAAGATTTTGAGGTTTTACAACTGATAAAAATAATGTTTCCAGAGTGTCGAAGTTGAGTTCAGTTCATGTTTTTCCACTAGTGGGATTTTGACCTCTTTCTGCACAGATTTTTAAAATTTGAAGGCCTTTTTTGTGCTATAGATCTCAAATCACTAGTCCTGTAAAATGTACAAACTATGAGTTCTGAAGTCTTCAAGAAGCAGCCCAATTAAAATGTTCATTACCCAGTTCTGGTTTGGTACAGGAATATAAAAGCAATTCCCAGGATGTCAAGGGTATTATAATTCACATCAGAACATAAAGAGCTTCAATATTACATCCTCCAGGTGTCTCTGTTGTACGTATATCAACTTTTTTTTAAAAAACAGTGAGCCACACTAGCAAGCATCTTAATGCAAGTGACAAAAACTATTTACCAGATGCACTAGCTTTGCTTCTGGTAAACACTTAAAGGTTAACCTCCAATTTGGATTAATCCCTTTTAAGGAGAACCATCTGTATGGATGATCTCAATCCTAGGATACAATAATTCCTATGAATATTAGAGGCTGGAATTAGGTTTGGAGGAAATAGTTCATGAAAAATCAAGAACATCCCAAGGTTCCGGTTTCTCAGACTTTTCTAGATGGGAAAGATTTAGCTTCAAAAACAGTTGAACATTTCAATCCTTAACATGGGACAATATAAGCAAATCTAGTACAAGGCAAGATGCACAACTGAGGTTACAATGGAGTTTCACGAAAAAAAACAAAAACACTGGTTAAGAACTTTGTTCTATGTCTATCCAAAAGAATACTTCAAAATCTGAACACATTGTTACTTGGAGAGTTTGTTTTTTTCAGTTTAATTATCACCTCTGCTGAAGGCAATTCCTTATGGGGCTGCAAATTAAATCATATTAATGCATTTCACCCAGTTAGAGTAGTTTGATAGCAGCTTTAGTGGGCCATCAGTTCTGGGAAGGCCTGACAGTCGAACTCAATTCAGTCTTTACCAAGACCAACATTCACATTTCCAGAAAGATTGATGGTTTAGGAGCAGGAGCCCTCATCTTCTCCATTCTCCTCTTGGGCAGACTAGTGTTAATTGTTGCACTACTTTGATTCTAGCCAAAGCTCAGCCAGCTCATCTATTCACTGAATAAACTCAGCTTACAATGGTTAGAGGTTTCTCAGACCAATACTGTAATTTCCAAAACAATACACAGGCATCTGAAGAATCAAATCATTTTCTCCTACTGCCATCTACAGACAAAAAGAGAGGATTTCAACTATTCCATGAAAATAAATTTGTAACAAGAATGTTGAGCAATCCTAATTGATGATTACCCACAATCTAATTTTCTGACAGGACACAGACCAATTTGTTTTCACATTACATCTATTTATTTCATTATTTTTCTTTCCTATATTTCTCCCTAGTACTCCAAGTTAGTATTTCGGTTTCACAAAAAACTTAAACGTTTCATTTCCTTGGTGGCGCTCAGTGTAATCAAGATTTTTTTTTCTTATTTTCCCAAACATTTTTCACATACTGAAAAGACGTGTCAGGCAATCCACTCAGCTTGACTAAGGGCTTTGTCGTTTCACTGTCTGGAGACCTTCAGGCATTTTATATCCAATTAAATGATCCAACAGTTGCAAATCTCACTTGTGTCATTGAGAAACAAGAGATATTTGCTAACTTTTCTTCTGTTGCTATATCACTAGCTAGAGCCAAATTTTTTTTCATTTACTTCAGAATAATTCAATTTAGTCTATCAAGTATTATCCCAGGGCTCTAAATCAGAAAATGACAGGTAGGAAGTCAAGTCAAAAGGAGGCAACCACTAGCAAGTGGTGAGCAAACAGTTCTCAGCCCACCGCTCCAACTTTTGGATCCCATGGACCCCCAAATGCCTCTTTAGATGTTACTGTTGAATCTGTCGTTTCTATGATCTCCACTGACAGCACGACCACACTCCCTGTATAAAAAAGGGAGGAACTTTCCTTGAATGTCTGCCATGGTGGCTCAGTGGTTAGCAGTGTGGCGTAACCGGGATTGGGGTGTTTGGTTGGGGGGGGCGGGGAGGGGGGAGGGGTGCTGTTGCTTGGAGGGCAATCAGATGGGCTGAATGGCCTGCTTCTGCACTGGAAGGGATTTCTTCTCCCCCCCCCCCCCTTCAAAATTCTCCCCTCAAGCCTATACCCTAGTATTTGACATTTCCAGTCAGGGTGGGTAGGGGGGCTCCAACTTTCCACCTAATCCATGCCTCTCAAATTTTATGTACACTTTCCTCAGTTTCTTATGCTAGAGTGAAAACAATCCAATTTGTCCAACCTCTCCTTATAGCGAAATCACTCCAATCCAAGCAACATCCTGGTAAACTTCTTTTGTACCCTCGCCAAAGCCTTCCTACTGTGTGGTGACCAGAGCTACACACAATACTCCAAGTGTGGCCAAACTAAAGTTTTAAACAGCTGCAACACGACTTGGCAATTTTTGTACTCAATGCCCTGACTGATGAACACAAGCTTACCATACGTCTTCTATACCACCTTGTGTTGCCACTTTCAGAGAGTTACAGTCTCACACAAGATCCCCTGTATATCAATGCTCCCAAGGATCCTTCCATTTGATATCCCAAGATTCACTTCATCCTAGTGTTACACCTCACTAGGGTAGCATGCTAGAAATCAAGCTCCAGTATTCCCAGTGATCACAAAATTTGATTTTTTTTTCCCTATAGAGCTATGCAAAATTCCCCAATTTATCTGCTTTTATTTTTTAAGACCCAAGTTGACAGAGTGCAGAGCACAAGTTTCGGTTCTTATGGCTATTTATTAGAAATAAATTCTAGCTCCTGGTAAACAATTCTGAACTGCTGACAAAGAACACTACTAGTTGAAACTCATCTCCTGAAGATACTCCCCCTACAGACAGCAGGTGAAGTGGGGGATATCCTTCCTGCATTTACCTGGTTTAGTCTAGTTAGAATTTTAGAAGTTTCAATGGAGATCCAACCCCTCCCCACCATTTCTCAACACCAATCCAGTCTCTTCCTACATCAATCCTGACATCCCAGCAATCACTCTGGTAAACCTTCGTTGCACTCCCTCCATAGCTAGAGCATCCTCCATCAGATAAGGAGACTAAAACTGCACATAGCGCTCCATGTATTGTGTAGTCCAGTGTGGTCTCAAAGGTTTGTACAATTGCAGCAAGACTTTTCTGCTCCTGTACTCGATTCCTATTCCTATGAAGGCAAACTACCATTTGGCCTTCATCATCTGCTGCACTTACGCACTTAGTTTCAATGACTGGTACACAAGGACATCAGTCTCATTGCACCTTTCTCAATCTATTGTTCCTCAGATAATCTGCCTTTCTGTTTTCACTACCAAAGTGGACCACCTCATTTATCTACACTATACTTCATCTACCATGCATTTACCCAGTTTGTCTAAATCACACTGAAGCATTTCTGCATTCTCAGTTCACCTTCCGCTCATCTGTAAAATTGAGATTACATTCAGTTCCCTCATTAATATACGTTGGTGAACAGCTGGGATCCATGCATTGATCCTTGCAATATCCCATTAGTCACTGCCTACCATTTGGAAAAAGGTCTGTTCATTCTAACTGCTTGGTTCCAGTCTACCATCAGTTCTTTATCCATGTCTCTACACAACCCCAAAATAAAGCACATGGGATTGTACATGCTAATCCCTCATGTGGAACCTTATCAAAAGCCTTCTCAAAATCAAACCACATCCAATGGTTTCTCCCCTATCAATGCTGGTGGTTACATTAAAAAAAGTTGTGGATTGGTCAAGTATGATTTCCTTTTCATAAATCCTTGCTGGCTGGATTGGACAGTCACTGTTTTCCAAGAGCTCTGCAGTTAAATCTTGTATAATGATTTAGCATTTTTCTACCTATTGATGTCAGGCCAGTCTTACAATTCCTTTTTTTAAAATCTCCTTCCTTTTTGTTTTAAGGAAAGTAGGGTTACAATAACTATCCTCCAATCTATAGAAACTGTTCTAGACTCTGTAGAATCTTGAAAGATGGCCACTGATGCATCCACTTTTCTAGGGCCACCAAGTACTACGGAATGTAGATTTTCAGGCCCTGGGGATTTCACTGCCCTTAATCCTATTAACTTCCCCTACACGATTTTCCTATTAATTCTGATATCCTTCAGTCCCTCACCTGTCTTCTGCCACATTTTTGGGATTCGGTGTCCTCTTTTGTAAAGGCTAAGCCAAAATATGCTTAATCGGTCTGTCATCTTTGTTCCTCATTATAACTCCCTCCTGCATCTCACATGGACCTACAGTTGTCTTCACTTATCATCATCTTTTCACACACTGAATATAAATATTTAGGATCAGCTTATATGCAAGCTTGTGGGGAACAGCTGTCCTCTATTTCCACCCCCTTAATTAAACCCTTTGTTCTCCTTTGGAATCGAAACTGCTCCCCATCCTCAGGTCTGCTGGAGGGTTTTTTTTGGGCCAATTTGTATGCCCTTTCCTTGGATCCCATACTATCCTTTAACTTCCCTTGTTAGCCATGATTGGGCCACCGTTTCCATTTACTACATTGACATTTCTAGTAAAGATAATCACTTTTCTTTCAATTCCTCCCACTTCCTACAGACAAAGGGGGTGGCCATGGGTACCCGTATGGGCCCAAGCTATACCTGCCTCTTTGTAGGTTACGTGGAACAATCCCTCTTCCTCCGTTACATTGATGACTGCATCGGCGCCGCCTCGTGCTCCCACGAGGAGCTCGAACAGTTCATCCAATTCACCAACACCTTCCACCCCAACCTGAAGTTCACCTGGACCATCTCCAACACTTCTCTCTCCTTCCTGGACCTCTCTGTCTCCATCTCGGGCAACCACCTAGAGACAGATGTCCATTTCAAGCCCACTGACTCCCACAGCTACCTGGAATACACCTCCTCCCACCCACCCTCCTGCAAAAATGCCA
>JAHRHZ010000077.1:6923563-6941419 GCA_024137785.1 Ginglymostoma cirratum | reverse complement strand
ATCTCCTCCCTACCCCCTACCTACACTCACCTTTACTGGCTCCATCCCCGCCTCTTCGACTTGTCTGCCTCCTCTCCACCTATCCTCTCCTCTATCCGCCTCCCCCTCTCTCCCTATTTATTTCAGAACCCTCTTCCCCTCCCCCATTTCTGATGAAGGGTTTAGGCCCGAAACGTCAAGTTTTCCTGCTCCTCTGATGCTGCTTGACCTGCTGTGTTCGTCCAGCCCCATGCTTGTTATCTCGGATTCTCCAGCATCTGCAGTACCTTTTATCTCTGATACATCTTTACATTGAGCGGTTGAAACAAAGAAGTCTCCACCTGAACAGTCTTACATTTCAACTTTTAATCATTTCAATAAAAGCAAGTGGATTATAATCAGTGTAAATTATTGTTAGTTACCATATTGGATGTAAATTTCAAAAAAGTGTTAAAGAGCCAATGATCCTAAAAAGTCTCTTTTTACTACAACAGTACTTCTGATATTGGTTTAGTTTTAGAAATTGTACTCCATTGGTTTCTGTTTCCAACTGCACCCATACCAAGTCACTAACATTTTGAAAGCTTTGGGGAAGGGAAAATAAAGATCAGGAGAGACAACACTGATTAAATTATTAGGTTTGCTTTAAGCTTCAAGGGCTCACTAACATTCTGCTGACCACACTTCTCTAACAAAGTCATTAAAAAAAGTTACAGCTATGATGCTAAAATTAGGTACAAGTTTGTGTTAAAAACCACTTTCCCAAACCTCTTGTGAGTTCTCATTTAGTTTTAGCAATAGGGAATGGTGTTAGAGGTTTCACTTTATGGTAACATTAATCCATGTCCCACCATATGCCTGCAGTACATTGCTCTTGCAGAGCCTTTGAATATTTTTAAGGCAGAGGTAGATACTTTTCTTGACAAGCAACAGGATGGATTACTATTGGGAATTAGGCAGAAATGTGAAGTAAATCAGATGAATGGTGAAACAGGCTGCAAGAGCTGAGTGGCCTATTCCTGCTACAATTTGTATGTTTACATCTATTCATTGTTGTGAAACAGACTACATCAATATTTTCTAATCCATTTCTCCTGCTCCGATTATACTTTCATTTTCCATATTCTTACCATTTTTCCTAGATGTATTACTACATTGGCAACATGACTTTATCAACTTCACTTTTGCTGTTGATGTTGTCTTCTCTGAAATTGCAGTGCCATTCATTGAAACACTGATAGGATTGCTTATGGCAGAGAAATATTGAACTCTCATCTTATTTAGTGTTCTGCAAAAACATTTCTAGTTTTCATTTGGGCAGTTAGGAGGTAGTCATACTTACCTACATCTATTGAGCTCTCACAATGATAATAACCAGAGGGTTGCTTTTTCTTGTGCATTGAACAGAGATCAATACGTTGAAACACTTCTGTGCCAAAGACAGCCTCCTCATAATCTTTGTAGAGCTCTGGGCAGATTTTTCTAAAACCCTGAAAAAGAAACCACCACAACTAATGCTTCATTATGGAACTATTGTTCAGAACTAGCATGTGCATTTGTACTGGTGCAGATATCAGAAATTCTGATACTAACAAGAAAAAAAAAGTTACCACTTGGTAAAATAACCCAATTTTAGTGTGACCATGTTACTAAGTTGCTCTGAGGAAGGGTCACCAGACCAGAAATGTTAACTGATTTTTTTCCCCCCCTTCAGAGATACTGCCAGACCTGCTGCACTTTTCCAGCAACTTCTGTTTTTGTTCCTGATTTACAGCATCCGCAGTTGTTTCCAGTTTACTAAGTTGCATTGTCCTTTTGAATGCTTTAAATTTTACAATATGCAAGTCTTAGACCAAGCCAATATTATTTAGTTAGAATTTCAAGTATTAACCTTACATAATTCTCCCCTTTCCACTCTTCTGAGCAGAAAATTTCTACAGAATTAATTTAGATCCTAACTATTTTATGGCACTTCAAAGTGACCATTATGTCTAAGGTCCAATTACTGTTTTTATTTTCTGGCTCTGGTTTGAGTACATAATTATTGGTTCATATAATTAACTAGTGAGAGTTTGATGGAATAGTTAGATTTACATCAAGAGGCTAGAGTCTTCCACATGTGGATCAAAAGGTGCCAAATAAATAAGATAAAAGCACACCTTGTGTTTTGTAGCTTAAAAAAGGTCGGCAATTTTTCTTTGAAAAACACATCTTACACTTGCAGTTGTGCATTCTGGATTCTACAAAATATGGCTCATGTAAATTGCTGAATGGCAAAGTTTCCAATGTGAAAACATACCTGTCAACATTAATTTAAGTGCTATACATGACACCAATGTGTTCGTTAAAATAATTACAAGTAAACATTTATACTTCAGATTACACAGCTTTATAAGTGAATGAAGATTAGAATTTCTGCCCTGTTTCAATCAAATTGTGCTCTCGTTCCTGAAACTGGTTAAATCTCTCCAATCAAGTTTTCCCTGCAAGCTGACATGAAACAGCAAGCACCCCCATTATTACAGCCAGAGAACATATCCCTTCTATGCTCTGCAGGCAGAGAAATCATCAAGCAGCATTTTCCTGATCCAACATCTTTTCTCTATTGTATAGCAGCGAGAGCGAGAGCGACCTGACTGGACATTTGTTCCTACATCTGACATAGGAACAATCTAATGGGTTCTCTTCATGTGCCAGAACTATTTCATCTGGAACCCTGAGAATAGGCATCTAACTCTCCATCTCGCTTAACTTCTTTAGTGCGTCTGTCAGTGTTATCACACATCTAGTATCATTCAGCTGTAATGTCCTTCAATTAAAATTTGGGGAGTCCAAATTTTTTGGTCCAAGATAAATTCCATATTCCTGCCATCAAGTACAGCCCTTTTCACTTGGCACTCTCAAGTGTTCACAATCTTAGTGTTCTATGTGGCCCCAAGCTCAGACGGATTCCATATTTTGTCCTTCACAAGGATTACATATCTCCACACCCAACTTAGCCTGCATGTTACAAAAAAAAAAGGTACTTTTAAGTGTATAACCAATTTGCTTTTGAGAGAGAAAGAAAGACAAAAAGACAATCTGCAAAAGTTGGAGCAAAGGAGCAGTTAGGATAACTTTTTTCTTAAAAATGCAAAACCTTGTGTTACGTGATATTATGTGCATCATCTCTAGTCTTTATCTAATGCAGTACTCTGTCAGGGGGTCTCTCATCCTCAAGTTTCAGCTCATCTGAAAACCTGTCTTATTTCTGATAGAAAATCTTTTGCTTACCCATCATGTCACCTTCTGACCCACTTTATATCAGTCTTACATTAACCATATCTGAAATTTCTAATTAATTCACAACCAACAGAAGCTTCACCCCTACAACACCTTGCCTTCCACCATTCTTTGTTGTGAGCAGAGTATCTAAGATGGACGGTAAAAGGTTTGAATCTTAAGTCTTATTGAAATATTTCAATTTGCAAAGGAGTTTTTGTATTGTGTAAAAGAGTTTTCCTTTGTGCATATGCAACTTTGATGAGTTTTACAAGTGTAATGGCAGCCTCTTATGAAGATGATCAAGTGATTCACTTCCACACTAAACAAAAAAGAACTAAGATAGCCCATCAAGCCAGGTTTCACTCTGGGATTTGAGTTGTTCAGTATTACCAGCAGCTGGGGTCATAATGCAACATTCTGATGGTGAACACAAGGGAATGCAATTGCTACTTGTATCAAGTGAAATCATTAATATCAATGCCAATCTATATCTTTCAAAACATTTTAACTTTGTTGAACTTTAAACAATGCTACTTTGTCTACCCTCAAGTTTCCTGGTCTTTTTCTAGTCTTCATCTCTCGCCACAGTTTCCTTCAACAGACATTCTCTGGAGACCTTTTTGCTGAAGAGGATCTGGCATTTTAAAATAGTAAACCTCTTTGTTAAATGGGAAAGCCTTGTGGAATTTTTTCGTAAACCTTCACAGGAGACAGAGCCTGCCTGACGATTCTACCAAAGAAATCAAATATGTTCAACTAACAAAATAGTCTATTGGGATCAAGAGGTTAATACAGCAGCAGTCCAATTTAACTGGTTTGGGGAAAGATATTCAGATTAAAAAAAAAAAATTATGCATGTTGTCCATTTTTCTGACAATGAAAGTAATTCAAGGGCATACAAATGGGGACCCATTGTGATATGAATAATTTATTCCCAGAAAATATTGTGACTTGTAGTCCCTAGTCAATAAAGCATCATTACTTATGCATTACAACTGACAAAAAATTTATAATTTAAAATACATTGTCCATATATTGATCAGGATGTGGTTCATTTCCCTGTCATATTTTCCATTCAGCCAGGAGGTGTATAAATGGGGTTTGCTCTCAATTTGAACACTTGTTCCTCAATATTAGAATACAAAATAACATCTTTCTTTGATAAAAAATAAATTCTCTTTCTCACCTTGTTCTGACAATACACTACACTAGTACCAGGTGGTGATGATCAGCTCCAAAAAGGAAAAACTCTCTTACCAGGTTCTTATTACACAGACCCTTAACATTGAATTGTGGGGTCTTTTCACTGAATACAAAACTGGACCAGCCATAAACAACTGATTATGTCGGAATTTCTATCTCTTATCAGGCAGAAGATACAGAAGTTTGAAAACATGCTTCAGCAGATTCAAGAACAGTTTCTTCCCTGCTGTCATTAGACTGATGAACAGACTAACTTCAAATAATGTTGATCTTGCTGATATTGATCTTGTTTCGTGTACCTCCTGTGCTGTGTAGTCTGTATGCCTCACTCTAAGCACGCTATGATCTGCTTGTACTGCTCACAAGACAAAGCTTTTCACTGTACTTATGTACATGTGGCTACAGTAAATCAAACCAAATTCCACAAGAGGCATCATCCCATCTCCCTCAGACTTTCCACTATCTGTAAGGGCACAAAATCAGGAGGGTGACAAAATACTCCCCACTGCCTGCATGCATACAGCTCTAACTACTCAAGATCAACACCATCCAGGACAGAGTAGGCCTTTGATGACACACCATCCAGCATCGCAAACATTTACCACCTCCATCACTCGCACAAAGTGGTAATAGTGCACATCATCTCAAAGATGTGTTGCAGTAGTTTGTCAAAGGCTGCTTCAACAAAACCTTCCGAACACCCAAGCTTAATATATGTAATAACTGCCCTTGCTCTTCTAGGTAAAAATACAACAGAAGCACCAACACCTGAAATTTCCTCTCCAAATCGGAGATCATCCTAACTTGGAAATGAACCAATAAATTAACACCATTTCCACTCGATCAAAATTCAGGAAATCTCCGCACAACTGCTCTGCTGGACTACCTGTACCACAAACAGTTACAGTTCAAAAATGTGACATAATGACCTTCAAGTATCATAGGGATAGACAATAAAACACTCAGTAACACCACATCCCACAACTCTCTAGGGAAGAAAAAACAAGCCACATTCTCTGCATTAATTTGGATCTGTGAAAATTTTAAAAAAGTTTTACCAAACATTTGCACACCTATGGGTTATATTTTAGCTCAATAATTCCACGTCAACTTTAAAATACCCATCCTTACAAGATTACCATTTCCCAGTCACAAAGGAAGTTTTAATCCAACTCTTAAAAAAAAAGCTACATCCAAAATGGCAAAGGATCATGATCCTTGACTTTTCACTGAAAGACACACATTCAAACAGGCTTTTTGTTTATGCAACGTGGCTATTGCTGACTGGGCCAGTATTTGTTGCTCATCTATAATTGCCTAAAGGACAGTTAAAGGGTCAAGCACAGTGTTGTGGGCCTGGAGTCACATGTAGGCATGATCAGGTAAAGATGGTAGATCCTACCATGAAGAACATTACTGAACCAGGGTTTTTTTTTTTAAAAAAGTGGTTACATGCTCACCATTAGGCTGGCTTATTTCTTAAGATTAAGAAAAATGTCACCATCTGCCATGGTGGGATTCAAACCCATGAGATTACCACTATATCCATCACACAAAATTTAATACCACAGCATTTGGTTCAAGGCAAAGTCTAATACAGAGAACAGCCAGAATTGGAGACCTGTGGACTGAATCTTACTGCTTTTTGCCCAAGTGTCAATTTCACTGAACTCCATGGACAGTTTCTCACCACAACACCCAACGAGTTTCTCGTGTATCGTCCCAAAATCTCTACCTACTGCCCAAAATGGTGCCTGTCTCCAATGCCAGTCCAAATCTTACCATATGCCATAGCTGGAAGAACACACCGCCATCTAGATATCTGAAATAGACCAGCCTTCATGATGCTACAAACTAATTCGAATCCCAGCAAAACAGCATTCTGAACTTCCCTTTGACTATTACCGTAACAGCACACACCACTTACACCACATGGCATGTCATATAAAGCTTTTTTTTTTAACCCTAGTCACCATTTGATTAAGAAGCCACACCTTATTTTACTACCCTTGAACCCATCAACACATTTTCTCCCAAGTCTCATTGTAGCCTAGCATCTGTTCAGTGTGACCACACTATGGTTTTAAGAGATCCATTTTGTCAGTTGTTTTGAAGACACGTTTTGAGACAGGTGCTGAATTTTCTCTTCCAGGCCAGTAAAATCAACAGCTTGAGGAAGCCCTGTGGTTTTTTTTTAAAAAAAGGTTAGAACAATAGAAGCAACATGAATGGGTGGAGTCAGGTACCCACAGAGCTGTGGAAGCTGTTATGCACATCTCTCTCTGGACTGGAGAAACATCACGTGAGAGACAATCTATTTTATTGAAAACTTCCTTGGCAAAGGCAAATTCAATGGGATGTTACTTTACTGGAACAGTTTGTTTAGTTGTTGAATAATAGATTATTCTAACAATTTTTCCAATATAGAGTTAAAGTTAGACTAATTCTCTTTTGTTTGTATTTTAACTGCAGAGTAAGCATAAAGTGTGTTTTACTTAGTGTGTGACCAATTGAATTACATCATCTGGAACACAGTACCTTACACTTGCCTGTAAGTGTCAGGGTCTAAGCTGTTGTTTGGATGTATTTGAAAAGGGTTTGGTCTAATCAATAACAGTGAGGAGCCATTTCATGCACAGAAACAAACAATACCAAAAACTCTTATTTACAAAACAGAAATGAAGACAGACTCAGTCTCAGTCATCTACATCATGACCCCACCCATGTCTACAAAAACACACAATGGTGACCAACTACTGTTTTACAGCCCAGGATTATCGACTGCACCCAGGCATCAAACAGATCCAGTCTGGTCTGCAGCAATTGACACAGAGCTCTGAACACACACAGTGAGCTTCTTCCTTCTCAATGGTCTTACCCTCCTCTGAAGGCTAGTCCCATTTTCCAAGTTCCTCAGCATCTTATTATGATATCACTACTCTGCCTGTTCAAACTGGTGTCTGGTTGACTCTGTCCAGTTCAGGCACTTTCTTGTTGTAGGCTGCTTGTAGCAAAGTGATGGCAGAGACCACAAGCTCAGTGAACTGCCTCAGGATTGGGCTCACACCAGCCATCAGGTAGCTTCCCCAAGCCCCAAACCACCAGCCCCTCCCCCTCCAAACAAAGGCCATTTCCTCTTTTACCCTGCACTACCCCATTAGCCCATGTCCACTCCCCAGAATGATCACTAATTGACAAGAAGTCAACACAGCCTTTAGGCTCTGGCCAAGACAACTGGGTTAACAGGTATGGCACGGCAAGGCATGCATACTGACAGCACTCAGGTAGGTACCAAGTGACCAAGTTTTAAGAGAGCAAGCAGCCTGAGCTGCAGCCTTGACTAGTCCAAAAGCTGAATGATTGGCCCTGCGCACACAATGTCCTTGCAGCAGCATTTCAATGTTAGCTATGAGCACACCCCAAAATACAGAACCATACTCTAAATGGATGAGTGATACACCTTGATAATGCAGAGATGCTGGCAGGTACCAGATGTCAGCATCCATGGAGTTCATGCAGTCAATGCCCATGAAACGTACCCTGGTGTTAAGTGACAAACTGGAGGCACTGGGTAGCTGCTCCAGCTTTCAGGTCATAAATTCCTAGTTGGTAAGAACTTAATTCAATAAAATCTGCAATTTAAAGTCTAATAATAACCATGAAACCATTATTTATTGTTGGAAAAACCCATCTGGTTCACCGATATCCTTTAGGGAAGGAAACTCCCATCCTTACTTGGTCTGGTCTACATGTGACTCCAGACCTACAGCAATGTGGCTGACTCTCAAGGGATGGGCAATGAATGCTGGCTTGGCCAGTGATGCCCACATCCTCAAATGAATTTTAACTACAGCTCCCTATCCTGTTCCCCTCCCCCCCCCGGCAAAGAGGGTCCCACTTATAAAAAAAAAACTCATGGCTGCCTAGCAAGAATCTCAGCAAGGCTTGGAAGTCTGTTGGATTATGCAGTCCTTGTTCCAGAGGTTTTAAAAACACCTATTTCTACTTTTCATGGGGTTCTGCCAGATTTTCTGGTTTGAACCCCATCATTCAGGGCCTGATAAGATTCCACCTCTTAACTTGGTTTTGCTAATATCTAGCAACAAAAAGATATATCCAGCCAAAGATTTATCTGGAATATGGATGAACCCATGCTGTATCTAGCATGTCTCAGAGTAAAGGGTGCATTGCCCACTTCGCAAATTTGATTTTATCTCTCAGATAAAGCAAACCTAACTGTTAAAAGGAAACCTGTGGGCCAGGCTCGAACAACAACATTAAAAAAACCAAAAGAACTGCAGATGCTGTAAATCAAGAACAAAAACAGAACTTGCTGGAAAAGCTCAGCATCTCTGGCAGCACCTGTGAAAAAAAAAAATCCAACAACCTTTCAGGTCCAACTGAGGAAGGGTCACCAGACCTGAAAACATTAACTGATTTTTCCTTCACAGATGCTGAGCTTTTCTAATAAGAACTTATCCAAAATGGTGAGTGGTTCTACATTTACCATCTATAAGAACTGGATATAGTTGAATAGAACCATAAAGATGGGATAGCAATTACAATTTGCTGTCTTTGTCGAGGGGAAAAAAAAGGAAACCCTTCTGTTGTATTATAAATTGGTCAAACACTCAAATCAGATTAGTCCATCTTCCTTTTTCCTACCCTAATGTAAAGTATAACATAATTAGACACCTCAGGAGCCAGGCCTTTCATCTAAACATGGAATAACAAAATTTTCAAACTTTTTGATAACATACACTTATTCCTGTGCTCAAATTTTCCCTTTCTGTACTTCAGGTTCAATGTCAGCTGCAGCTTGTCACAAGTTATAGAAAATGCACGTACAATTGGAGACACTCCTACTTTAGAAGTGTCAGGACACTTAACTGAATTGCTTGCCGAGACTAGTTTGAAACTCACTACTTAAATATCCATGTAGGTTTTTTCAAAGTTGCATACTTCAGCAGAAACATTGTTCTAGTCCTATTTAAATCTAAATCTCTCTGGTCAAACTCCAAGATTTGAAAAACTACAAAACTTCTGAAGAGATTTGCCAACACTGCAATATCACATTCAATGTTAAACTCGAGCTCAGCAAAAAAGGTTTCTGCACAGAAGCACCAATGTAGGCATGACCTTGTTGGGCAATGTATCCAAATGACATCGTAACAGCAAAGTTTGCAAGGAAATCCTCGAGATATTCACAAAATGACCAAGTGCACATGCTCCATGCAAGGTTTCACTATTATGATTACAGCAGTCGGGATACTATTCTAAGTATCACACCCTTGCATTGAGGAGACTAGCACAGAACGGAGAGCACCCAGGACTAGGTTTGATGTGCATGGTGACCCATGGGCTCCAGTCACTCAATCGGAGGCAGAGTAGAAAGTTACTATCTTGGGGCCAAGAGTCAGTCAGGAGCTTAGAAGCTAGGTGAAGATCTGATATTTTAACAGTTTCCAGGTAGTCAGGAATCTGGAAGAAACTTGGAGGAGGGGCAGCACGGTGGCTCAGTGGTTAGCACTGGTGCCTCACAGCACCAGGGACCCAGGTTCAATTCCACCCTTGGGCAACCATCTATGCAAACTCCACATGTTCTCCCAGTCTCTACATCAGTTTCCTCCCACACTCCAAAGATGTGCAGGTTAGGTGGATTGGCCATGCTAAAATTGTCCATAGAACCCAGGGATGTGCAGGCTTGGTGGGTTAGCCATGGAAAATGTGTGGTTACAGGGATGGGGCAGGACCAAGTGGGATACTCTTCAGAGGGACAGTGTGGACTCAATGGGTCAAATTATCTGTTCCACACTAAGGATTCTATGAGCAGCAATAGTAATGGATTTGGCTCAGGTGACACTATAATGGGGAAGCAACCATTTTAAAAAAAAAAAAAAAAGTGGTGCCATACAAAATCAAGTGCTGCTGATGGCAAAGGAACTGGGCATCATTCAAGTCTCTGGAGCTGCAAGTAGAGGCTCAATGAAGACCAAAAGTAGTCTTTTCTCAGTGCAGCTAAGAGACTGGAGTTCAGAGAAGCCAGAGGAACTATATGAAGCCGACACTGCCAAGTGCTACACTAAGTGACAGGATTGAAGTGCAGACTCAAAATCCAGGGGAGAGCACAGTCCCAACAAGTGACTGAGCCACCATTGTGGCAGTTTAATTCAGAGTGGCATTTGAGAACATTCAGACCAGAATTTGGAAAGTGAAGATTTGATACTCCTCGTCAAGGAAGCAAAATTTTAATTGTATTTGGTGACCCAACAGCTGGATGAGTTGCTGAATCATCATCTGTGGCATCAATCGTGACTGCAGTGAGTATCTGACAACAGTTTGTCTCAAGCCATATTGATCTCCGATTATTTCTGGATAGCAGAGCACTAGTTGCACATACATTATAGAAACAAAGAAAGGCAATCTACAAAAGAGGAATTTTTGGCTTTATTCCTTGAAAATTGAGTTTTAAACTTAGTCTAATTTAAAAGAAAAATGTTACTGGATTCTAACAAGATCACAAATATGAATTTGGTCATCTTAGTATAGGAACAGGATACATGGATAGGAAAGGACAGATTTATCAAAATCAACCAAGTCTCAGATAGTGATATTAAGGACCATGATCCCCATGGGCCATGCATGCTCTATGGGAGAATCAAGAACCATTTAAAATAGGGTTCTATGCCAACTGGGGAGAGAGCACGAGAGATTTCGCTGACCTCCACAAGGTAATGAACATAAATTACAGGAAATCTCTTGTTAAATATCAATATTTTGCACAACATCATTCTCCCCGCGTCTGCACGGGTTTCCTCCTGTGGTCCAAGTATGCTGGTTAGGTGGACTGGCCATGCCCATAGTGTTCAGGGATATCAAAAGGACAAGACCTTTGCACATTTAAGAATATTATAAAGATCTCCTTCAGTTCTAACTCAAAAAAGTGTCAATACCTTCATAAATTGTCATACCAGTGTGATTCAGAGACCAAAGTATCCATTGTCATGATGGAATCTCTTCCACTGAATCCTTCCTGGTCAATCTATTCATGTAAAGCAGGAATCACCACAGGGTACTCCTGGGAGGAGTACAATGTAAAGTTTTTTGTGCTGAGCAGGAAGGAGCCAAGGTAAAAGAGTAGGTAAATGAGTGGTAGCTGACTGTGGTACCAGATGTAGATGGTGGCCATGTTGTCTTCCAAGAGAGATGTAGAAACAGAGGGGGCACTGTGAGCAATTGAAAGATCGCCATGTAAAAGTGTACAATTAGCAAGGCTGACATGGGCTGTCAGGCACGTTCAGCCACTGTTCAAGAGGCATGAGTCTTTATTTTTCACCCCCCAAAAAAATTCTTCATGAACTCAAGACTGAGCTCCAATATTCTAAGCTCACACACAGTGCCACTTTCCCCAGTTTGTCTTAGTTTAAAACTGCACTGGTAGGCTTTGTGCAGTTGTGCCAGAGGTCATCAGTTTCCTTGTTTAATTGTACAGAACGAGTGGAGAAGGGAGCAGGACAAAAGGTCGATTGCTCAAGGCTGAAGGTCGCCTGTCATCCTGGGCACAGTTGAAGCTATTTGCCAGAGAAAGTAAACGAAGGACAAAATGGTTGAAATCCAGTTGCTTTGAAGATAAGGGTGAATCTCAACTTTTATGAGAGAAGATGGTTTCAGAAAACCACTGGGACCTTTGTGACATTTCAGAGTCAGCCACTCTACAATGTACCTGGGAGGGGATTGATGCTTTTGTCACCAAAATACACTGATTTGTGTGCTTCCCCTTGAAGAGTCAGGCTGTCAGCTTTGTTGCTGTTATACATTTCTCACAGGTGCAGTCAATTGCACCCACATTGTTGCCAGGGTGCGTTGGCAACAACCAGTGTTCATGTTTACAAACTGGAGAAAGAAGGATGGAGCATGATCACAATGTGTGCTAGAACTTCCTACCCATCACCCTATAGTCCTGCCAACTTGCATGCATGTATAATGAATTGAAAGGCACTAGATTGTATGCAAAAACTCATTCTGGGTACCAAACAGAAGTGACTACCCTAACGTTGTACACCAGTTGAATAATGGACCAACAACCGAATCATTTCCATGGACTGGATTGATCTCAAACAAGCCCTTTATAAATGAGGGAGAGCTACTTGAGCCATGTCCTGCAGAACAGCAAGTACAACATTGCGTACACTAACATGAACCTTCTGCAGTGAACGTAAAGGAACATTGTTTGGCCACAATGAAAGCAAAATTCCAAATACCCCTGGTATCCAATGTACCAACTAAGAGGTATATCAGTAGATTCAGCTCTCCAACAGAGCCAGACGAGAAAAGTCACCTTGTATAACTAAATTTATTGAAATCAATAACACAAAAAAGTTATTTAAAAGCAAAACTTAAAATCTTAAAACCCATGCCATCTTCATGGTCAAGTCTTTTATAAATGATAATGAAAGTTTTGGCAGTGATACACAGGCTCCCAGTTTGACTGGGAGACTAAAATAATCTCAGTTGACAGCAGATTTCGTAACTGAAAATACTCCCGTCATGGAATCACTTGGAATTTTAATTGTAATCACAGGGGATATGGGATAATGCAAGAGAGAGCTGATGCACAATTCTGGTTCAGTGATTGGAAATGACAAGCCAGTGAAAAAATTCCACCCATTATTTCCACTGAACATAAAAGATTGTGTTCAGAATGGAATGAGACTGTTAATTATAAACTGAGACATTAATCATTTAAGAGAGAGACTTTTTAAACAGAAAAAAAGATATCTATATAATTTCTCTTTTGAAGAAGAGACCTGTAAAATTGCTTTAAACCAAACGTTTAAAAAAGGAGACATCTTAGTTTTTGTTCAACTATTTGGCTTACTCACATGCTCAACATAAAACCCAATGGCAGTCATCATTTAATTTTAGCAATAGGAAGGTCAAGGAAGGCAATATGACCTCTGACTTAGGGCTTATTGGACACAAAATTCATGTCAGAATTCCAGAAAGTGACATACACGTAAATTAAGTGTGGGAAACTTTAACGTTACCTTACGGCGAAGAACAGGAGATTTAGAAAGCTTCAGAAAGGTTGCATGGGGCTTGAACTCATTGCTGTCTTCAATATTCACACCTAATTCTCGAAACAATATCTCTACAGATTCTGTCAAGAGGCAAAGAGAGCGCATTTTAATTGTCAAAAGGGTGTTGCACTCCAGCTGGATGAGCAATTCCCTTCCACCCAGAACCAACCTTACAAAGTGCTAAAATCTAAGGGCTTAAAGAATTAGATTTGAGATTTTGTCTGTTTTAAAAGACCTGTCTGCAATCACCGATTGTCTATTTTATTGTAGCTTCCCACTTATTGGGAATGTTTTTAAAAAAAAAAAAAAAAATAAAAAACACATCACTGCTAATTTTCTGATGTTCTACATATCAGGGATAAAGTTTACAACAGACAACACGTGACACCCAATAACAGGTGCAAGTGTACAAAACACAGGATAACAAAATCAGAGGGGACCCACATTCAAATTCAGATTAAGACGACTTAGACAGCTAAATCAACCCAATTTGCACACTGATACATCTTATGTAACCCAATGTCTACAAAAATGGTCTACGTTACACTGTACTTCTATACTAATTGAGTCACTAACAAAGTTTATCCAAGTTTAAATGCTGCATATAAAGCAGCTTTGAATGAACGTTGTAATTATATTTATTTTGTCTTTTTGACAACGGCATGGTTGCTCGGTATTTAGCACTGCTGCCTCAGTGCCCAGGACCTGAGGTCAATTCCACCTTCAAGAGGGTGCGTGTGTGCGTGCACGTGTGCAGCGTTTGCAATAAATAAATAAATCTGTGCCTGCTTGGGTCTCCTCCCACAGTCCAAAAGATATGCTGGTTAGGTGGACTGGCTATGGTGTCCAGGGATCCCCATGTCCAGGGATGTGCAAGCTAGGTGGGTTAGCCATGGGAGATACAGTGTTATAGGGTAGGGACGGGTCTGGGTGGGATGCTCTTTAGAACAGTGTGGACTCAATGGGCCAAAAGCAGCCTGCCTCCACACTAGGAGTTCTATACCTAGCCCTGAAAAAGGCCAGGATTTAGCACCAGAGACATGTCCAGAATCGGCACTAAGCAGAAAATGGTTCATGTGCAGTCCACCAATGCTCAACAGACTTTTGATTTTTTTTCAGCTAAGAATATTACCATAGCCTTCACAGCACTAGCCATGAAAACAACATCAGCATCCTCAGGGTTACTGACCGCCTTAGCAAGTGGTGAATCAAAAAACTTTTTTAAACACCACATGCTTTATCTTGAAGATAAAACACATGAAGGGGTCTAGGCCCGAAACGTCAGCCTTCCTGCTCCTCTGATGCTGCTTGGCCTCCTGTGTTCATCCAGCTCTACACCTTGTTATCCAAAATTTAAGCTGGTTTCAATATTTTACTTAATCCTTTAAGGCTGTCAAAGCCACCTTGGAAGCAACTGGTGTAATTATGAAACAATTAACTCAGACTCTCTATACCTCTAGGTCATAGAAGTAGAATATTGGAAACAGCTGCTTCAATGTTTAATTACGTCAATAGCAGAAATTCATGATAAAGGCAGAAGCGTATGCAACAATTTTCAGCCGGATGTCCTACATGGATGATCCATCTCTACCACTGTGAAAGAATTAAATTTGTTTTTGACCCATGGCGTAGATGGAGTACAGAAAGACAGAGCTTTTTTTTTTTAAAAAAGAAAAAGTTCCTAGTCTTATAGGCTCAAGATAAAGCAAAGAAGGATTGTAACAAAACTACCCAAACAACTATCACCCAGTACTGTACAATAATAGAGGTAGCAAATACCACAAAATCGTAAAGTGGTCATCTGGGAAAATGTCACACAGTTGCTGTCGTGATCTGGACTACTAATCCACCACCACTGGGAGAAAAAAAAAATCCAGCAGACCTGGAAGAAAAAGCACGAGTTTCCCCACTCTAAGAGGGCAGGCAACCACTGCAGCAGCTGGAACAACTGCTGATTGAAATAGAACAGCATCTGTGGGAGCAGAAAAGAATGCAAACTGAGCAGCCCTAAGGAAAAAATACTTCACTTGGAAGCTGGTAAGTGCTAGGACAAGACAGTGCCAGATAGAGGAGGGAGGAGGGAGGAGCAGGGAGCAGGGGAAAAGCCAACCATAGACTTAGAAAGCACAGAAGTGGTGAAGGAGGGTCTGAAAGAGGAAGAACAATACTCCAGGTAATGGTTAGGAGATCTTTTAAAAGGATAATTTTAGGGGAAAAACAACAAAATGAAATGCAACAAGCATCACAGCTGTTGGTGTGGGCTCCAGCAAGGAACAGTGAATGCGCCAGATAATAAATTTAGATTGTCAGTGCAGCAAAAAAAAAAAAGTTCTACTGCTGAGCAAATACATGGAAGTGGACCTGTTATATGGCCATGTCAAACAACTCTATCCACAGAGACTGTGTCTCAAGTTTAATTTCACCAATTGCATAGCTCTGAATTGAGCACTGTGTTTAAAATGGAAATGCCGCAGAATTAAGAGATCCAGTGAAAGTGCTTAGAAGCGTGATTTGACGAAAGGACGGACTGGAACTCTAATGTTAAAAACCTTTCCTGCTGAAATCACAGCCTAAAGCACTGCAGGAGGAGCACATTCTTTTCCACAAGTTTCTTTTTTCAGAAAAAGGGGTTGGTATCTTAGACAACAAAAAGGCTGGGAAGCATCCGCATTATTTCAGTATGAAACGGGAAGATACCATCTTGATCACAATCAGTCAGTAGGATAAAAAACCCTGCAAAACAGGTAACCACCACATTGATTAGTAAAACCAGCATGAAAGCCCTGGGAAAAAAAAAGGCAGAAGACAAAGTGTACAGACACAAAAATTCTTAAGAAACATTTAAAAATCTTGAAAGCAATAGGTTATGATACAACAGCAAGAAGAACAATTTGAACCCTTATTGATGAAAACTTTAAAAAGAGAGCAACTAGCAAATAAAGGGAATATTTCAGAGTCTAACAGTAATTAAATCTAATACAGTAATATTGAATCCAAGCTTAAAAATAGATATAAGCAACATTGATAGATTGAAGAGCTTTTACATTAAAAAAAGCAGCCCAAAATGAGAAAGGGGAAACAGAGCAGATTCAAGATCAGAGATGGACCACGAAGAATACAAGATTGGACATTATGGAGACAACAGTTAAGATGCAGCATTGCTTCAAATAAACTCCAAGTGCAGAATGAGGACAGCTACAAAGCTGCAGATAAGGCTAAACAAGCAGCTCAATGGAGTGGAGTAATCTCCATTAGAAAAGGAAACCAAGCATTTAATGTGGAATTGGTGATCCCAATGATCCACAACTCACGGAATTTGTTGTTGATATTAATAGATATCCTGATACAAGCTTAAAACATTGCCAAGATCATTATCCCCGCTGCATAGTTACCATGGCTGAGGAAGCTTCAACCTACCAAAATGAGACTGTTATGACACAATGGCTTTGAGGGGTGTGTTTTGTCCTGTTTTCACTTTTAAGAAATGGAAGGTTTTGAGCCACAGGTACCAAGCTGTCCCTCCAAGCCAATAAAGAGCTTATGAGACCTTAGTTGGGTTTTAGAAAAGTTGTAATAGAAGTAGCACGAATGGGTGGAGTCAAGTTCCCACAGAACAAGGGTTTTAGTTTAACTCTCAGTAGTTGCTGGGATTTGAAGTGGTCTAATAGCTAAAAGCTTGGGTTCTGTCTCATGAGATTCTGGCAGCAGGAAATCTATTTTCTTGAATTTGCCTTTGCCAAGGGTGTGTTTATGGGATGTTGCTATATTGGAACAGTTGCAGTTTAGTATTACTACAACATTATTAGTATTTAGTATAAAAGTCTATGATTCTGTTAAGTTTTCCAATAGAGTTACAGATATACCAGTTCTTCTTTCTTTTGTTTATATTTTAAACTGTAGAGTAAGGATAAAAAAAAAAAAGTGTTCTGCTTAAAGCTGCATCATGGGACCAATCAAATTACATCTTTAACATAGCACTTTACACTTACCTTTAAATAAAGGTCAGCCTATTCCCTATCTTCTTGATATATTTGAACAGTGTTTGGTCTGGTCCATAACAAAGACCTCATGGCATTGGTGGAATAACTAACAAGTGCACAGCTATTTGTCAAGTTATGCTCCACCACAGTTGAAAACAGGCACATTGTTCACAACCAGTTTACTTTGAGCCTGCATGCATGTCACAACTCCCACTTCCTTGAAAAAAAAAGGAAGTTTGACTGCCTCACAAAGAACCAGCCTAGAAACTGAAGATTGTCAACCTCTCTGAAGGATCCTCTCTGAAAATCCTCTCTGAAGGATAATCGGAGAGTGTAAAGATTTTCAAGCA